>JAUZST010031258.1:0-29113 GCA_034779995.1 Parotocinclus haroldoi | reverse complement strand
CCTCCCGCTGGTTTTGCTCTTGTCAACACAACTTTTCAGATTTCCTGACCTTTGATAAAAGCATAAATTCTCCCGGGATCTCAAAAATCCTCCCATATCTCACTGACCCACTTTGCATCCGCTCTAAGTGGCGACTTGTGGCTTCTTTTTCTTATTCGCTCTCACGTTCTTTGGTTCGACTGAACAGAATTTTTGGTACTTTAGGATTCAGTCCGAATAAGAGGTGGGTCCCATTAACCCGTGGTCCAATTAACCAATTAACCAATTAATACCTAAGTGCTATCTTAAAAAATCTAAGCAAACGAACAAGGTCACTGTGCCTTTATAGAGTCTCAAATTCACTTTTACTTTAATGAGTTTCCAAATGGGAGCAGAAATGGGAGCACGACATATGATAAAACTGCAACTTAATTAAATACTATAATAAAGTCATATTAGGTTGCATATAATAGTAATAATAATAATAATAATAATAAGAAGAAGAAGAAGAAGAAGAAGAAGAAGAAGAAGAATAGGCATATCTCTCTGATTCACATCGTCACCCCACATCATTACACCCCTACAAGGAATCCAGCTTTTGTGAACACCAAGGGAACCAAAAACACATACATAGTCTAGGGTAGCTTTCTGGACTATGGTGATTTAATAGTGAAAACTTAGAGCTGCTGTTGGCTCCCTGGCACTATTTGTATTCATACAGATTTTGACTGCTGCCCAGGCAAAATTGATGCACATAATATTGTGTGTGCTGGCATCCTTAACGTCCATTGTTTTTAACCCCAGTGGAACACCTGGGGACTGTAAGCATTTCAAAATCTGCATGTTAAAACAACACAAATCCAAGACTGTAATGCTTAAAGTAAGTCAGTAATGGAGACGCACTTAAGAAAAGAAAAAAGCAAAAATACAGAAAAGGACACAATCCCAGAAAGCATATCAATGCATACCGTCTTGCCCAATGGACAGCTAGCTTCAAATTACAAGTCTGAACATCTTATAAAACTCTAATTTGCCACCCATCTTTCACAACCCACTCAAGGCATTTCACAATCGTTATTAAGTGACAACCAAAGAATGAAGATGGCACCGGTGTCTGAATGCAGGAAGAGAGTGGTGGAGGGAGAAAGAGTCAGCGATTTGCCGTGCAGTTAGAGCGGTCTGCTTGCTTTACATACCTCTTTGTGCTGCTGTGGGTGCACAGTTAGGGGAAGGTGGTATGGTGAGGTGAAGTAAGGTGAGGTGAGGTGGTGGGACGGACACACAAAACACATATACAAAAAAAGATCATACATGAGATGCATGCGCAGACACACTGCTGGCATAAGAACAGTATTAGTGGCAGCCAGACATAGCCGGGGATGTGCAGCCTTCACAGAGTGAAACTGATATTAAAAACAAAGGTTCAACAAAACTAGACGAAACAAAACTCAAAAACCACACAAACACACGACAGACACGTAGAAATGCAGACTTACGGGTGGAGAGACCTTCCGCGTATAACGGTCAGGTTGGAGAAAACGGACAAATCGTTGAATGTTGCTGGCCAAGACTGAATATTTAAAATTCCTATAGTACACAAAATATTTCATAATGTATACAAATGTCACAATTCAAATTTACTATTACAAGTATACAGGTGTGCACCGCGTTAGCATCCGTTCACATATAGGTCCATGGTTCGAAACGGTTAATATCCTTATAATTTTGTTTATTAACCTTTAACCATTAACCCCGGTGCACTCTGGGATTTAATTAGGGGAGAAACAAGCAGAGTAAGAAGTACTGTATATTTGAAACACAGCACACCAGACAGAAAAGGGAAGAAACATGAATCACAATCAGAAACTGTGTTTGCAACACAGAGATCAATGCATTTTTGGGTTCCTTGTTCTCTCCCGAACTGTCTTATATCGTAAACACGACAGGAAATACGTTGTGCTGTCACATAAAAGACAGGGTCTTTGAGAGAGAGAGAATTGGATAGAGAGGAAAACAGAGAGAGGGACTAAGTGAATCAATGCCCTGCATGCAGCTTTGCAGTGAGATAAGATTTTACCCATCTTAAATAGTTGCCATTAAGTGGCTGTTAAAGTTGATATTAGTTAACTGTAGTATTTTGGTCAGCACTGGTACACTACGGTATATACCCATATACCACTTCTAAATACAGAACATAATGCGGTGTTATCTGCACAACACCCAGATCACATATTGTGCAATTTCACAGAGTGTATCGTGGACGCTAAGCGACACATACCTGCATACTGCTAATATAATGGCCTCTAGTGCGTTACTGCAGAGCAAATCATTACCTGTTATTTCTCTAACTGTTCTGAAGACTTCAAGTTTTTGGGGGTCGAGTGGTGGAATGTTAAGGAACTCATCCCTGCAATACACAGCAATGTGAAAATGAACATGTTCTCGTATAGTAACAGCTCAAGATAAAACTACCACATATCATTTATGTTTTCTTTGAGAGTTTTTTCAATAGTTTTATGTGCGCATTACTATATGCCATGAAGCAGATGCACCCCTGGTCTACAATGTAAGCCACAGACCCAGTGTACAGTACCTGAGTGGGCCGAGTAACACGGAAGGCGATGCACAAGATCCCAGACCCCACTTAGAGGGCAGTGGCTCCCTAATTTTACGCCCTTAATCATCACGTTTAAATAAATAGTTCTACACATTAGAGAACTGGAAAACTCACCCATTAATTCCCAAAACAAGAAAGTGCAGGCTGCCCTGAATCTTAGTGCAGTTGATAAAGCTGTCAATATTACTGGAGTCTACAGTCTGTCTGTGGCTAATGCTGGGATCTGTACCCTCACACACTGCAAAGCAAAAGAGAGACAGAAAGCACTCAGTTAGAATCTTCCCATGTCAAGCTCTAGTGGACATGCAATAAGAATGTAAAACGTTCAATGTCATAATTCCTGCCTGTTGAAGAATAATCTGTAGACGTTCTCTAGAACATACAATCAGCGCGAATAGGTAGTCTATATAGACAAAAGTATGGAACATGGCTGTGAGGATGTTAGGTCATGGCTCACTTTTGGCACTCCAGTGCATTTTCAGTGTATTTGAAGTTGCTCAGGTCAAGGTTTTGTGCAAAAAGTTTTTTTATTCAATTCAATTCAATTTGATTTATATAGCGTTTTCACAATGGAGCATTGTCAAAGCAGCTTTACAATATTACATTATCTTAAAAGGTCAATCCCAAGTTGAGCAAGCCTAGGGCGACAGTGGAAAGGAAAAACTCCCTGCAAGTGAAACCTTGGGTTCAACGATGGAGGGAGTTACTGCACTCTGGTGGGACTGGTTTCTGTTGATGGAGATCAGTAGAGTGATGCTGGGCTGAAAGAACATCTAAGTGTGTGGTGCTGGAACTGGAATCAAAGCTGGTAGACCAATTCTCTGTCGACTTTGTTTAAGTGACTTGCAATCAGAAATGAATTTGGAAGCAGAAATCTATGAAAAAACTGAATTCTAACTATGCCATTTTTAGAGGCATTGGTTAATAGTACAGCCTGTTCTACCACCACTGTATGTGAATGGAGAATCGAGAAATGTATACTTTATACAATGAATGTGCTCCAAGTGAATGTTGCTGAAATAGCAGCGCTTATTAATAATAAGCGGAGGTCACAACTTCTGTCTATGTAGCGTATGGATATACCTCACATACTCTGTGGCTATTTTAACAGGGACATCTATTAAATACAGTGGTGTCCAAAAGTCTAAGACCACTTCTGAAAATAGTTTCAAATAGTCTAGTTTGCATTTTTCTTTAATTTAATACAATGTCATTCATCCATACAATCAATATAATTTCAGTGAAAATGTGGACCTTCTGTTTAATTTCAAAATGTACTAGTATTAATAATACTATGTCCCCCTTGAAATGTGAACCTAGTTCTTGGCTTGGACTACAAGTTTGTGTCAAATCTGATGTAGATCATTTATTGTTGTAAACAGCATCTTGTGGTGTTACTGAATGCTTGGCTTTCTCTGTGCCCCCAAACAAATGTCCACAACATTCAGCACTACTTGTTCTTCTTTGGTCTTTTTTACAAAGCTTTAATGTGTGTTTCGGTTCATCATCCCGCTACAGTAGGAATATTTCTTTACAGACCACTAATCGATTATATTCACTAGTGCTCTCACACATTTCCTTTACCTTTTGGACAGAGCCCATTGCACGGCTCACACTGCTTCATTCCGTTCCTCTCTACTTCCATTTTATCCAGAGGGCAGCTACTCACGCATGCACTGCCATCCACCACAAAGTGGCCTGTTCAAGAAAGAAGAGTTTTTACTCTTTAAGCTGTTATGGTGTGTAATATAGCACACCATGAACAGTTACTAAAACACACCAGGGATCATACTGTGATCTAGATTAAATAAGTACAACAGGCTAGGAGATTAAATAACAGGACAGGAACAGGAACTAAATACTGACCTCAAGATGACATTAGCCAAAAAGCTCTCAAATACTGTTCATGTTTGGGACTATTGTTTGCGAAGGAAACAGACATAAGGGCATGCTCAACTGTACAGGAAAAGTGTGGTAATGGCATTCTTCAGATATATAAGTTTCAAATTATGCAGCTGAACACGTCTGTCTGCAAGCGGACAAAGATGCCAATGTTGGGATGGGTTGGGTTTAAACTTTGACGTTATAACGCATTTCAGTTTAATATCCAAAATAATAACTGAAAGATCGAAAGGGGTCTTGAAACTGAGATGCTATAGCTTGACCTGAAGAGGTCTATTTGACCACAAGTCCACCATAGACTGGGTACTATTTTGGTGGTGGAACTTTCTCAGCACTGCACTGGCGCAAGTGAATCAGAGATCCGTGAAAACTTTTACATTTACGGTATTTAGCAGACGCCCTTATCCAGAGCGACGTGCAACTCATAAAGCAATGGTGGGTTAAGGGCCTTGCTTAAGGGCCCAACTGTGGCAGCTTGGCAGAGGTGGGATTTGAACCCTGGGCCATCAGTTCCAGAGTCTAGTACCTTAACCTCTAGGCTATCGCAGTCCCAAAATATGACGAGTGGGCACAGTTTTAGGAACTATAAAAAAGCTCCACCAACATGAAAGCACCTAATTAGAGAACAGAGTAAAAGGGTCTTTTTTCAAAGTATGTAGAGAAACAGACTATAAACTACTTAACTACAAAGTGCCTCTCTATGGAAAGTGAAACTGATAAAATGGACAAAGCGTGAGTGTATAAATAAATAAATAAGAAATTGTCATTTATACAGCTCAAACAACAATCACTGCTTGAACATATTGCTCGTCGTCTCTTTTTTTTTTAATAAGTGAATGTGCAATAGGGCGTGTTGCACATTTTTGTCTTTGTTGCTGCGAGATGTACCGTGATGTGGGTGTTACAATTGCTGTGTCACAGTCACAGCTGTACTTGAGCAAAACATTTCCAAATAATGACATCCCGCCTACTAACTATGCTTTGAAGTAATATAATAACAATTTCTGCTTATCATCATCATTTTCATATTTGCTAAAGCCAAATCCAGGTCTCTGGAGCGTAACTGGCACCACAGAGCGCAAGGTGGAAACAAAACCTAAGCAGAAGCACGTGCACACATCGTCGGGCATACACATCACTCGCTCTGGTATACCTTTGGATTGTGAACAAAAAACGTGGAGAACCTTGAGGAAATGCACACAGACAGTGGGAGAACATGCCTCCTGAGGTTCCTGAGGTGTCTGAGGTTCCCCTTTAATGCGGGAATTATTTAGGGAGTGCAGGAGCAAGGCTGAATAGATGCAATGCCAGCAAATGAATCAGATGTGGATTTAATGGCGTGCACAGAAGGTGTGTTTTCAGGGTGTGACTGTACTTTCTGTACTCACCTGGGCATTTGTGCACACAAACTGAACCATATTGATACATAGCATTGGGGTTGGGTTCCAGCTGGAAGGTCTGCTTGTTGTAGATGAGCGGCTGGGGACAGTGAGGCACGCATGCTCCCGAATGGTTCACATGTCGGCAAGCCTGCATAGAAACACAGACGCGTGGATTTAGAGCAAATTGTCCTTACTCCATTTATTTTATTCAGTTGCATTGATCCATGATGATCTATCAACAAATTTGTTTCAACAAATCCATCGCAAACTGAGGAGATAAATATGTTCTTGTAGAAGTCGTAGTATAATATAAACTAAAAATACTTTAAACACAACCATGACAGCAATCATTACACTTGCCACGTACATCCTTACATCACACATTGCCTAGTGCAAGATAAGTAAAGTAGTTCGTACATTCATAAAACACTTATATTAAACTACACTTGGGCACGATCAATAACATAAAGCTTATTTTATAACAGTGCGTTAACAATAGCATGTGATATACTCAAAATATTGCATCTGTGTGTCACTATATATATGGACAGCCCTGCTTGAAGGCACTAGGGAGACATGTACCTGAGTCATGGCATGATGGTGGACTAGCGAATGTTTGCCCCCGCGAGCTCCAGCCAGTTTGATGAAATCATGAGAAGTAGTTTTGGCAATTACATTTTAGTGCTAATGTTTAGATTTGCTATGTCTGCCTCCTAAAGGGAAGTCTTTATCTTATAAGTCAGACGGTTGCAAACCCAGGGTCCCTGCTTCCTCAAAGTATTATCAAGTGCCCAGGATAAGACTGGCCAGCCAAGAACTAACATTTTACTTTCATTTGAGATAAAGACTGATAAAGCAGTTGATCTCTGTACTGAAAGAACAAATGTGATACTTACAAAGCAATCAGTTTCCCTGGAACCTGTACAGCCTCCTGCACACTCTGTGTTACAACAGTGCTGAGGACTTGGACCAAAACAGCGGCCGTGACACTGAGGGGCACACTCTGTCTTTGTCACTAGCACAGAGGAGATTAAATTTGTCACTGACTAGACACAGATAACCCATTGTATTGTACTGTATTACTGCATGCAAGTTAGACCACTCTGACTTCTTGAAAGCCTTTTTCACTGAAGTACTGGAGCTGGTTCCAGTTTCATTGCCGAATTTGGAATCTCGCACTTTTCTATTGTTCTGCCGATGAGTTGAACTGAACCGATGATGTCAGTTTCTTGCCATTGACGTATTTAGATCGTTTTAAAGGTTGGCGACGCAGGTGTGTCATAGCAGCTCGAGGTGCTACCATGGAATTTTCACAATAGAATGACAACAATGCTATTCTCCATGAACGCATTATTTCCTCATTCACTTTCTATATGCTTATTTGTAAATATTTCATTTGTAGATGTTTAATTTGACAAGCCTGCAAATCCACATTCAGACCCTGATCGGAATATTGGCTCAAACAGTACTGTGAAAAAGTCCAACATTACAATAGATATACCATGTTTTTAACTGTATAATACATATAATTGTATAATATATATAATTATCTTTATTAGATTACAACCAAGAGAAATTTCTATGCAGTATAAATCAAAAACCTGAAAAAACAGATTCTATAGGCTACAGTGGAAAGCATTTGGTGTGACCTTCATGGGGATGTTGACACTTCTACAGTATGAAGGTTGATCAGGGATGTTTTTTAAGGGCATCAGGGTATCAAGATGCCACTTTTTTTTAAAGGGGTCAAAAGGCTTCGATATGCTAAAGCCCACAATGATTGGGCCCACTGCTAATGTGTGGCCTAAGACTTTTGCACAGTACTACATATGGCTTTATTTCTACAAATTGGTTCTGGCTTAACTGAACCACATTTGATTGAACCACATATGACCACAAACACAGAAGGCATAGCATATCTTCATTGCTCTGGACCTCGATAAAATATCACTGTGTAATTTAGTTGTGTTGTTGGTGTTGTTGTCTCATGCTGGTGATAATCACTGAATGCCAAAAGATAGCCTCATGCCTTAAGCTGTATCTGATTGGGTTTGAAAATGCATATGCATGTGCACACAATCAGAGCTTAAATGATCAGATTTATAACTATACACATCAGATTTCGATCACAACAAGAGCAAATGCAAAAGTCAATATTGGGTTTTTATATCTGATTTAGAACAAAAGAAAGCAGCACAGTCGAGACAAGAGATTCACAGTCTCATACTTTTGTTCTTTTGGCATGGAAAAAACACCATCATTTGATTAAGGAGGGCTATCCAATTATGTTTAAATCTAATCGAATTACTTAATCTAATTTAAGAATTAACAATATTACGGTTATTTGTATTTGTTAACAATATCCCGAACCTGAAATTTTTTTATAAGCTAGAAAAATGGCTCTGTGGTTCAAAGTAGGAAAGGGAAACAACAGAGGGCAAATAAAAGTGAAGACAAAAAACACTATGTTTTATTCAGTCTTGTGCCAAGTACAAAAAAGGCTGCCAGCCTGAAAATTCCGGAGCTGCTTCATGAGGCATATACGAGTTAACAGTGAATCTGTCTTGGTCAGTGAATTTGTTGCTTTAGAAATTTCGCAAAAATCAAAGAAAAGGTGAATAAAATGGCGTCACTTTCCAAAAGCGTGAGTCTGAATTAATTTACTGTTCGCACAAAAAATCACATGCAGTGTGTACAAGCAGCATTAAATTTGAAGGCTTGAGAGCAGAATATAGCATAAATAGTTTAGCTTTGTTTGGTAGAAATGTAAAACCAGTTGTAAAAACTCCTTAATACAGTTATTATATTTTCAAAAGGTTCACAAGGTAATGCGCTGTAATGACTTGGCTTTCAAGTCAGTGGAAAGAGGCAAATGATATTGTAACCTAACATTTAGGTTAGGTTATATATGGAATATGTAATATGTAACTGCCTCTCTACTCACAGATCTGACACTGATCCTTATCTGGACCCCAGCAGTAACGACCACAGTCTGGATGACATAACCCTGTAGAAAGACAGCACACAACAAAATACAAAATACGAGTGAACAGACGTTGGATTGATACTTTTTAATGCATTTTATGAAACTCTTAATACACTCACCATTCAGGCCGTTGTCTGTGATTTCGACGGGACTGCTGTCTCCCACAATGTCCTGCCAATTGATCCAGGCTGCATAGCTCAGGTACTTATTTTGAACGATCTGCACTCCTCCTTGAAGGATTTCTATAGTTTATGAATACAATCATTTGCTGTTAGTGCTTCTTGCATTTATTAGAGGTAGCTGCTACACTCAGTGTAAAAAACAATACCACATTATTTGTACTAGGTGTACATAAATACAGATGTAATATCCTCGAATTTTTTGTGAGCAGTGTACTTGCCAACGTAGTCTATCGAAGCTGTTTGGACTGTTTTCAGTTTTTTCAGTATTTCAATACTCCACACAAATTTCCTTTATTTTCCAGTTGTTTTCAAGATATAATCTAGTAAAACAAGGTATATCTAATCTAATGTTGAATCAAGAAAAAAGTACTGCATAAAGCCCGTGCAACCCAATACCACCAGTTTAGGTAATTGTAATTCACTGCTTTACGCTTGTGATCTACAAGCACGTTCAACATTCAACTGGTGGCTGTGTTACAAAGACACATTTTTATTTTCTCCCCTTGTTTCTTTGTTATACTGATTTTGCAAAAGATGTAGTTCTTGTTACTCTGCTTGGCCCCATGGTGCATCAGTTTTCCTAATTCACACCTGTGTAACAGAGTTTGGATCCAGTGGACAAATTCACCTGAGTAGTAATACCCTTTACAATAAGGATAACAAGATTATTAGACCATGGATGTCTATACAAACGGATCCAGTACACCAGTACATGGATCATGAGATCATCAATAAGGAAAAAGATAACATGCTAAACACTAGTTCTGAAGTGTAAGGGTTTTTCACTCAAACTGCTATACTGATTAAATGATTAGTAGTGAAAAGCATAATTAAATTACAGTACAATGCAAAATAGATTCATTTTCACTACGAATTCAGACCTGCCAAATGTTGTCTGCTTTAATCTTTTTGTATGAATTTATCTTTGCGTTTGGCTTAGACATTACTGTATATTCTACTGTAACCTTACTACAAGCATAAGCTTGTCAATAACAGTGAATGCGAGGTGGTAAAGTCCAAATCCACGTCCAAAAAAAAAGTTAAAACCCCGAAACCAACGTTTCTTTACCGCACATCATCCTGACTAGCCTGAACATGTAACATAGTCAGTGCCAGTAAGCCTGAAGAGTGCTGTGAGACCAATGTTTCTAAACAGAAACAAAAACACTCACACGTTCACACGCACACTACCGCACTCACCTAGAGCACACACACCTAAAGCACATGTTCATGAACTGGGACAAGAATGCAAAACATGCTCTGTTGGATATCAGTCTACACCTATGCTGATATAATGTAAAAATAGCTTAAATCATCATGCTACAGTCCACAATTAATTAATTCATATCCATAATATCTATATACTTAAATCCTAATCCATACTAATATACACAAGACTTCTTCCCATCTTGTTCTTTTTCCCCCTCTTGCTCTAGGTCTAACCTGTGAGATGAGTGAGACCCAGCTCCTCCATGCCATACTGGCTCTCAAAGTTGAGGAAGACTGAGAGAGCCCATTCCTTTTCATACAGCGTGCTGCCGCGGATTACACGCAGCTGCTCCAGTGGCAGCCTGCTGAACTGGTTTGTGGCGATGAGGATGTAACCCGTCACTTCCCGAACATTCTGCAGGTAGAGGCAAAGGAATCAAGTTGGTGTGATGAAATCCGTTGGAATGTAGCTGTTAATGCTATTAAGCATTAATATGAACTGCTCAGAAAAATGAGAGTATATTTCATTACGGGATATTTAATTTTGAAGTATCCCCTAATTGTTGTGAGCACTATGTAAGCTATTAAGATCTTAGAAAACATTTAGTGCCGCTTTACTGGAAGCCAATTGACAGTTCACTCACGAGGTTCAAATGCTTGCGTTTCCATGTAACACTACATAAAATGAGAACGCTTTTGATGGAATACTGTGATTTTCACACACAGCCATCTCTAGGAAAAGGTCCAGTGAGTGCCAGTTCTCTTGGGGAAAATATCTTGTTGATGGATTAGTTGAGTTACAAATCAGACTGAAGTGTCAAAGCGGTTAAGCTACCAGGCTGTGGACCTGAATGTCCAGGGTTCAAATCCCAACTCTGCCATGTTACCGCTGTTGGGTCCTTGAACAAGCCACAATATGCACAAAAATGCTTAGATTGTAAAACCAGCTGTAAGTCACTCTTGATAATGGCAACTGCTGAATAACTAAATGTAAATGAGCAATGGGAAAACTCAATGGTAGTGTAATTTAACTGGCTCGTCCAAATCTTACAACACAAGATTGGACAAACATTGCGTGGTCTTCTGCTACATTCGGATAGCAGAACTAGGAGTAAACAACATGGAAGTATCTAAACAGCCGGTACTCAAATGGCCTCTACAGTCACCAGATCCCAAACCAACAGAGCTCCCACCACAAAAGTGTTGACTGACTTATGTAGATGTTTAATCATCTTAATCAGGATTAATAGCCCATTAATTGGGAATTTAAATTGAAAAAAAAATCTTACTTTCAGAAAAGAGAAGTCAAAGTCGCGTTGCATATGGGTAATTTCCAGGTTGCCCATGATGATCACACAGCCGTCGAAGCGCTCCTTCAGATTGCTGTAGTGCTGGGCTGGGCTGTCTGTAATACTCAGCCCATTCTTTGTTCCTAGGCACACTGGTAGAGAAAAATTGTACTGAATTGTACACTTGCATGACAGAAATTTCTCTATTCTGAGGCCATCACCCCTCCAAATTGCAAACCATCAAAAGTCTATCAGCCAACACTTGTTATCAATCTCTTATATATATATATATATATATAGCTAATTTTTAATTACTGTATGAGGTGACATGGAAATAAAAGTATAACCAACAATGTAAGGCTGAGGTCATACCTGGATTAATTGTTGATCGATATTTACTATAATTAAGAAATCAGCACGTTACACATAAAGACCGGGGACAAACATGAAAAGAAATCAGCACATGCATCACATGAGAAGAAAAAGAACAAAGAAAAAAGTTTACTTTACAGCACTTGCTCAAAATAGCCACAACAAATTTACAGTGATTACCCTAATGCAAACGATTTGCAATAATAATTATTCTCCAGTCATCCTAAATATTTGCAGCAAGTCTACGAGAATTACACTGCAAACTGTTCGTTTAAGTATAAACCTCTTTGGCTTTTATTTACTTTAAGTATGATCATTTTGAGTTTTTTTTCCTCCTTGCACAGACACGTTACGATTTGTAACAAACTTCAACTAGACATTAACCCTGTGATGCTGGACGTATGAGACACCCTGTATAGACAGTGAATGGGCATGGTCTTTGAAAACACAGCCAGTTGTAAACCCATGTGCTGAAATATCATCCTAAAAGTACTTAAAAGAGGCACAGCGTCTCCTCTGCCTTCATAATCTCAGACTTGCATATACAAAAAGGTGCAACAGGTCACAGGCAGGCTACAGACCAGTGTCTTGTAACACAGGGGCCAGTAATGTCCTCACAGTGGTGAGTTCAATTGAAGAGGGAGGGCGAGAACTGGCATCAATCACCCACAGTAGCACAGTAAGGTCACTGGTTTGAGGGAGGAATTAGCGCTAATTTAGCGTGTGCTAAAAAGAAAATTAGCACCAATGCATTACCACTTTCTTATCCTCTCTTTTTTACTGGCTCTAAACAGAACACAAATTCAAGCAAAAGCAGCTCGACTAAGCACTAGTAAGACTTGTGGGTGCAGCAATGCGTTGACAAGTCAAGCCTTGGTACGCTATCCTGACATCATGACTCTGCATGGGGTTCATATTTTTAGCATTGCAGCATAGCAAAAGTAAATCCTTCATTCACATTAGTTAAAGGCACATAATTATTAACACAAGAGAGCACAATGATAATGGTGATGATACAGATGAGGGAGTGCAGTAATAGAAAGCATTTGAAATTCCTCTCATTACACATCACTACACTGCTATAAGTACACAAAATTAATGTACCACAAATTCTGAATGCACTGTTAGATCAATCAGTTACTGGTAGAACTTACTGTAGTAGTAATGTTTCCTGTAGCTTTTGATCAGACTTTAAGGTAATATTTTCCAGAATTACCTCTGGACAAAATCGATTTTCGATCGATTGGTATCATCTGGCCATAACACTCAGGTGGTCCAAGTGTTTTTACCTTAACCGCTAGGCTACCACAGTTTAATCATTTATTCATTATCTTCCGCTTAATCCACACGGGGTCGCGGGGCAGCTGATGTCCACCCGGCAACTATGGGCGCAAGGGTAGGAACAACCCTAGATGGGACGCCAATCTATCGTAGGGTGGTCCAAGTGTCCACAAAGTGTCCTTTTAAGTCTGTGTTTGCTTGACTTACAGAGAGTGCATAGAGATGAAAGCAATTCTAGAGATTTCTGTATTTATTTGCTGCTACTCTGCTATTGTTACTTCTGTCACAATTGGTGTGATCTTTGCATAATTTCCTTGATTTAAGGATGTCTTGTTGTGAATGGATCCTGTCTTTAATTTCATTAAATGTTCTTGAATTAGATAGTCTTACCTTTGAAGAACTAATGAACTAAGATTTAAATCTTGTTGTCAAGCAATTGTGGGTTAAGGATTTTGCCCAACATCTTGGAAGAGGTGAGATTTGAACTTTGGACCTTCTGATCCATTAGTGTAGTACCATAACCGCTAGGCTACCACAGTTTAATCATTTATTCATTATCTTCCGCTTAATCCATATGGGGTCGCGGGCCAGCTGGTGTCCACCCGGCAACTCTGGGTGCAAGGGCAGGAACAACCCTACACGGGACACCAATCCATCGTAGGGCACACACACATTCACACAGCCACTTTTTAGAGACACCAGTTAGCCTAACACACATGTCTTTGGACTGTGGAGGAAACCCACGCAGAAAGGACCCAGGCCGCTCCACCCTGGTAATGAATCTGGGACCTTCTTGCACCGAGCCACCATGCTGGCCACAGTTTAATCGGTATTTTGAATGAAAGTCACACCTATAAATTAATGTACAAATATTAATATTTCTTCCTATCATAATACCTTATTGTCACAATTAAAAGATATGGGAAGATAACATTTCAATATTGTTGGTGAATTTGCAGATAAGTATAAATATTTGTAAACAATATATAGCTCTACCCAGGGATATTCCACCTCCTTTGTAATGTATCTACTAGAAATCTATCTTAATTTAAATAAAGTCACTATGTTACAATGTCTAGAGGAGAACATGAGAGAGATGGCGATTGGCCCTGGGGGAGTGTTTTGAAGTAGCACTGCTCCTTAGAGGCTGAGGCAGTCATTCTTAATAAACAAAGCTCAGGATTGTCGCATAGCTATAAATGTGCACTCTGTTAATGTGTACTTCTAATGGTATGTGTCTGTGTGTGTGTGTGTGTGTGAATGCATGTGCATGTGTCTGTCCGCGTTAGCACGGCTGAGATCATAATGGTACACAATAGGGCAAGTGTGAGCACAGCAGTCTATGAGCAGAGGGAGGAGGGCCAGGCGACAGGAAGAGATAGGGACACTATCTATGAGTGACCACTCTCTCCCTGCTCCCACTCCTCACAGTCAACACTACGGCTTTTCTTTCACTTCATAGCAGTGGCTACTTTAATGTTTCAGTGCACAACTCATGCAGCCATGAAGGCTGAAATGCCCATAATTTACCGGGCCATGAATCACACCGTGGGGGAGCTATTATTGGAACGATTCCCAGCAAAGAGACGCAATTTGAACATTAGGCATTCGAGGCAACCTTTTTTGTCACGAGACAAGATAATCAGTAGTCTTGCTTTAGTGAGTCTCTGCTCTGCTGTGTGTACAAGAAGGACTTGAGTCTCGGTAAATAAACTCAAGTTGCTTGGGTGGTGCAGACCCAATTCGCTAGCCCACTACTGTGCTGTCCCTTGTTTGAGTTCCTCCGATGTGACTTCCGGCCAGGTTTGGCATTACAGACATATTTGCCCTTGCCTTCCCCCGAGTCTTGGAGATTCATTCAGGGCATGCTTTCGTCTTACCCAAGTGAATCCCAAGATCAGAGTCAGATAAAGAAGGGGTGACACGAGGCAGTCAGTGCAATTACATGCATTTCACTGCAGATCACCAGAAAATCAAATTTTGTCAGTAATCTTGTCAATGAGTTTATGTGCACTTTTTATAAACCCAAGATGATTCAGGTAATAATCCCATTTTGACTTTGCAACCAGCCGACAATCTCAGGATGTAATGTAAACGTCAAACTTTAATAATTAAACAATGAAATTGAGTTTCAGAGACATTGCTTCCCGCGGAAGAAAGAAGCAACCAGGTATATGAAAACAAACCCAAGTTCTAAAGTCTAGTTTTTTAGAATAGGCAGAATAGGCAGACCTGGCAACTAAGTTTGAATCTGCTAGCTGCTTCCAGAAGAACTGATGATCTGGTTACATTTGCATGAACGCACAGACTGAGAAATCAGACTATTGGTATACAAGCGCTGAGACTACTAAAATAAAAAATACAGATCTCTTTATTGGATTTCTTAATCTGATTCCATTATGATGTTTACATGACCACTTTATTTTGATTAAAAACACACTCAGTGAAACAAGGAAAACAAATGGATCAAACTAATTTATTCAAATGAATGTAACCCACTTACAAGTAGTGATGTCGGGAATATAATAGAAATGGCAACTTTGGGTGTGTAAATACGAATAGAAATGTTAGTTCAACTTGTGCTCTTAAACACACTTAAAAATTCGATTGTATAATCTGATTCTGCAGTTATCTGATTATTCAGGTGGTCATGTATACTCCTAGAGCATATTCCAATTTAGAAATCAGATAAAAAGATTTGATCCCAATAATCAGATTTCTCATAGCATGTGTATCAAATTTAAATTGGGGTCGAATAAGTCTCAGGGGCTCTGGCGTTTATCTCTGTAAAACACAGGGCCCATCGGGGATATGACATCGGAACCAGCTCTAAAGCACTTACACGAGCTTTTACCCGGGTTCACCCAGTGATGGCTAGCATGTCAGACCGCTGTGCCAACCGAGCTCCTATATCTTGAATTTCGGATTGAGACTCACAGTTACAAACAGCTACGGCAAACCAGCACGTCTGGAAGTGCTGACAAAAAGCATCATGGTCAAAGCATCATGATTCAACTTACACAGGTCCAAAGAACAGCAGCCAAAATGCATGGTCAATTCACAAAGAATGGAATGTTTTCATATTTCAATGGGTATCTGACCGACAAGACTAGGTGTGGACTTTACAACATAGTTGTTTAATGCCCCAAAAGTCCTGGCACAAAAATAACCACAGAAATGAATGAATGTCTGATACAATCTATGAGACAGTATTAACAAAAGCTGCATGTCATGAGCTTCACAAAGCTGGAATTCATGGAATGGCTGTCCAACCGCTTGTGCCAAAGGCCAACTCGCTATAGCACACAACTTGGTGTGAGGAGCACGAAAATTCCTGATAATATGAATAATAAAGCAACATTGTGTAAATAGCTGTACTTTGAAACAATCTAAGTATGCCTCATGGTTTTTCTTTTCTGTTTTTTGTGCTTTTATCGATGCCGCTAATCCGCCAAGCTGCCAGTGTTTCAGATGCGCCGCTGGAATGTTTAAACACCTTAGTATTACTGCTGGACTGAATATAGTCCACCTACCAAAAATGTCCAGCCACCAGCATCCTATAAGCACTGATGATGAACTAGCAGATGACTAAGACAAACCGTTCGGCAACTGATGAGATACTGTTTGTGACTTTACATCTACAAGGTGGAGCAATATGGCTGGATTGGATTAACCCTACAGTCGCGGTCGACTCTCAGTCACTTGTTGGATCATCGATTTCCACACAAATCTGTCTTTTATCGATGTGATCCATGAAGTATTTCAGCAGGATAGTGGAGTAGTTTGCCATTGCATTCTCCACCCCTCCACATTTATCTGGGACCGGCGTGCGGCTGTTTCCAGTTACACGGCTGGGGTGTTTGCATACACAAGTCAATGACAATTTAGAGACACCAATTAACCTAACACGCATGTCTTTGGACTTCTTGTTGTGAGGCAGCGGTGCTACCCACCGAGCCACCGTGCTGCCCATGCAATATGGTAAATGTGTCTAAAAGAGTGCACAGCGAGTGAACAGTGTTCCAAATACTCCAGCAGCACTGCAGTGTCTTATCCACTCGTACAAGAAAACAGAGTTTAATCCCCCTACAGCTGATCAATTCGATAGTGACAGATGAGAACCCCTAATAATAATAAAATACATCTCAAATAAATTCTAATACTCCATTCTACACACATGCAGTCATGCCATATGCATCATCACAGCTCTTGGCACTAAGAAGCTCCTGTGACTCGGAAGTAAACGTCCGCTGCTACTAGTCAGTAGTTCGTTTCTAAAGACTTGCCGTGCATTTGAAATCCAGCCAATTAATTTCGGACCCCACTGTGACCATTAAAGTGATAAGCAAGGTCAAACCCAGAACTGTATAGCAGCTAAGCAGTACACATGTTAACAGACACTGAACATTTATTTTAAATCAAACATAATTGCCTACATTGCAATCATATTTGCTCCAAACATGTTGTTAGGCAAACGTATCACTGCACGCCCATGTATGAATCCATAATTGTATGCTGTCTGCTTTAAAGGCGCTTTCTTGAATCTGAACAATTAAAGAGTTGCACTGAATTACATCCATTTAACATTGAATCATGTTCGCCCCATCCGGGGTAGTCCAAATCTCTGTGGTTGGAAACGCATAGTCAATTTTCATTTCAGCATTGCCTCGCTGCCTGCAGTCTTATTTGGAAAGAAACACCTTTCAGGGCAACAGTAGCAGTTGACCCAGTGCCAATGATGACATGTTTCAGTTGTGTTAATGACATCACCTTTTATGCAATAACGACTTGTTTTTCTTGCTGTTCTAATCTCTTTAGAGGGTCCTGTTTCTGCCCTTGGTTCTCCGTTCAGAGGGACATTCCTGGAACAACTAGACTACTTGTCATACTGGGGCACACACAGAATTCAGAGAGGCACAGCTGTACCAGCTGCGTGCCAAAAAGTGGTCAAAACAACAAGATAGCAATGCTGGAAGCTGCAAATGTTAGGTAAAAGGTTATATATTTTAGGCAGATATGTCAATTAGAGGTGTGGTTTGGTTAGACACTTGGTCTTGCCACAAGAGGGCACAAAAGTCCTACACTGTCCTATAAAAAGGTTCTCAGGGGCTACTTTTGGGTAGTGTACCTCTTACTGCTAGACACGCCTCTATAACTTACACAAAGACATTGAAAGGGAGCACATCAATAGACTGAGAGTAGCTGGATGGTAGTCTTGACAAAATGCTCACCATCTAGGCCGTTCTGATCTAGCTGTTAGGAGGTGTCGGGATTAGTGGTCCCAGACGGCATGTACACACGACACAAAGGATACCCACGGTCCAGACGGAACACCAGTAGAGAGGGCAGTTTGATCTGCCAACACGAGCATGAGCAGCTCTTAAAGTTTCTTTATCCAGCATCCAGACACAGGCACCTTCACTACACACTGTATCGGTCCGGGCCATTTCCAGGCAGAGCAGTGCAGTGGTTTGGCACCCTTGTTTTGCAGAACAAAAAAACCTAGTCTGCTATGGTCTGAAACCGTATCCTTTAGTGACAAAACCAGGTTCTGTTTGGGTTCCAACAATGGTTGGGTTTAAGAATTGAGGCTTCGTGGTGAGTGCTTCAACCCTACCTTTGCTGTGGAACAACATGCTGTCCCAGCTGCTGGTTTGACGATCTGTAAAGCCATTGAATACGACAGTCGGTCACCCCCTAGTACTGATATGAAGAGACACTAAGAGATCAGCAATATGTGATATACATTCTGTGGCAACTCCTTCTTCGTGAGTTTTTTTTTTTGTCAATGGGTGTAGCTATGAGTTTGCACTCGTCTGCAACGCAGCTGACTATCTTTCATATGTACAGACATCCATTACTGGTAACCGGCTCTGACTACTGGCATTATGGGAAATGCAGTGCATGCAGCAAATGTGCATAAGCCATGCTTACTGTAGTTTTGCCTAGTAGTGCAGGATAAAATTCACTTTTTATCACTGTGAATTTAGTTGGGTACAACAACATTTTACAGGGGCACCCCTGATGACACATCTGCACCACTGCCTTGCAACAGCTTAAGTATGACATTTTTCCAGGTTTATATCGGACAAAAATGTAGCCTAAATTTGTCTTGTGTAAAACTTGAGCCACTTTTCAGATGACACAGTCACATTTTTGTAGCATGTAAAGTAAAATAAATAAAAAAAAAGACATCCATCAGCAAAACACAGTTCTTCCTTGGGGTGACGGTTTAACATAATATTGTTGTTGTATCAGTCAAGGCAGTTAAAATCACAGTTGTTGGAAATGTAGATACTTTTTTATTCTAGAAAGGATTTGTAATTTCAGGGAGAAGATGAACTATAATGACACTGTCTAACCTCTCCCTAAATGTAAACAAGTTTTCTTGAGCATTTACCACCAGTCGTTGATTTCTTCTCTGTCAAACCAGAGCTTTAAAGATTTACACGATACATCTAGGGCTTACAGATCATTTATATAATCTGAGACTAGTAAATCAATAAATAAATGTGTTGCAATGTTAAATGTATTGCTGCTTTTTAGAAAGATCCTGACCTATTACGACTAGAACCTAAACATCGACTGGATACTTTGCTGAACGCAGAATATACACCAAAACCAATAACGCTATGTTATCAAAATATTCTCCGATGAATCTGGCGGCTTTATCAAATCTTCTAAATGGTAGGAAATGACTATCAATTCTCCACTTATCCTTATCACATCTAAACAGGCCTGGTGGACTTTAGTGTCATAACTAAGCAGCGACATCTAATTAAATTCTTGCTTTACAATGGGGCAATATATGCTGAGACCTAAATCTGATCCTGAACTTGTTTACAGCCCCAGTAACACACTGTGACCACGGACAAAATAAGTTACATATTAGCACAATCGGGAACGCTGATTACAGCGTATTAATGCCCGTCACAATTCAAAGTTCTCTCCGAAAAAAGAGGGCATTGTGTGCAAAAGGAGAGGAACAAATAAGGAGAGGCCTGGTTAATCATTCAAAGGCTGTCAATATACCCACTTGAAGTGACTCACACCTGGGCGGTCTGCGCCGTGCTCGCGCTTTCGAAGTGAATTAAGAGATTTCAAACACACACATGAGATCATGGCAGCTTGGTGTTGAAACAGATTCTTAAATAGGGTTATCAGTCAGGAACAGCTTATCAAATAGAGAGGAAGTTAGGTCACTGCCAATGTAACTAATTGTTAAAAAAGTATCAAGGATGTTTGCCTACATGATTACAAAGCCCAACATTGTACATCACACGTTAAATATTTGTTTCCTTGTGAATGCTGAATCTATATCAGAAAGGATTGTTTCAGATATGTTCCAATTGGATTTTATTCTGTAAATATTGGTTGAAAGACGCAAAGAACTTGCTGGGTTTGGGCCAAAGGAGAATGAAAGACTTACATTTCAATTTAAAAAAAACATTCAAGTCAGTCTGGATAGAGGATGAATGCAGATGAAAGTGAATGAATGCAGAAACAATGCATCATGCTCCAAAAACGTCACAACGTGCATCGTTGAGGCCGACAATGTTGCAAGTTCTGTTTATTATGCCACCTAATGCAATTGCATTTCTGAACACCAGAGGGTGAAATCATACCTAATGTTCTCATGCACATTAAAAACTCCTTCTGATTTCTTTTACTTGCAGCAGACTAAAATTCTTTTGTCATTTTTAGTACCGAAACAAATCCTATTATATACGTGTAATGTTATTCGCTTATTTGGACCAAAATTCCTTGATTTCTTGATTTCTTGATGTCGTGATTTTATTCCAGTGCAGTCCGTCAAGAGAACTCACTGGTCAGATCACAGTGGATAAGTTCTTCAAACGTTGACTGGAATTGAGTAAGAACTTGTTTTTTACAGTATTAAGCTTCGCATGCTGAGTATCTAGGGCATGTAACATAGGGCATGTTCGATTAATCGGACCAGCCTGTTATTAGGACCAAAACGATCTCGTCCTGATGTGCTCCCATTAACCGGATTCGACCGTATATATATTTCTGCTCACAAAAATCAGGGGATAAATATGAAGAGGATCCCACAAGAACTGCTGGACAATCTGATCCTGTCCATGCCAGCCTTTGGCACTCTTGGGTGATCATACACCCTACTGAACAGTCAGTGTGGGCACTCTTGTCCAGTTTATCAAACTTCTGTGATTATATCACCCCCATGATTATATCACTTAATACTCAGTCATTATAATTTTGTATCTCATTTGCATAATCGAACAGCTTTCTTTGACTTTTCATTTGCTTTTCTGGTCATCTTGTTTAATAAAACAAAGTCAAATGCTTCATTTTTTTAATCACTCCATATCCATTTTGAATAATCCCCCAGTTTCTGTAAGCCGTCTATTCGATCGGCTACCTGACCTGTAACAATACACAGGGCTAAATGAGAGATATCAGGTTATGATATTCCATATAAACAAATTTGCAAACATATCTAAAAACATAATTTTCCTCTCATTCTGGGTCATGACACTACTTTTAATAATGTTTATCTCCTTTTCACTCTGCGCTTCTGAATTGTGAAGGGTGTCCTATCCCTATGTACACGTGTTGAAATGAAAAGCCTACATCTTTGCTTTTCAGCGTTTCGTAATTAAACGCATTTCTCTGAAGCTGTATCATCAGGTAATCAGTTCTGCGGCAAAGTGGACATTCTGCTGGCGCAGGTAGGGGCAGGTGCAACTAAGCAAGCTGCATCCTATCACTGACAAGGCAGTATCTGTCGAGATGTTTAGCCCCAACAAAGAACTGATTCAGCCAGTCTGGGATTCACTGCCCTCTAGGTAAAAAAAAAACACAACAGGCTCATTCTTTGCTTCACTGCTGACCTCATTGTCTCTTTGTAAAACCAAAATCCTGAGTTGCATTCTGCCAAAGTGCCACGCACCAGGCAACAGGAGAATGTGTGTGATGGGATCTGTGAGGCTGAGCAACATCAAGAGCTGCTAGAAGTGCTTGCAAACAAGAAAAACATGGTGAGAATGTTTGTTTTTGATTATTATTCGCACTACTGTCAGTAACTATGATCAGGGAAACCAATTAAGCCAACATTTAATCTCTAATCAACCTGCTTGTACAGTGGTGAGTGCATCAAATATGCTTATTAGCAGATAATGAGTGTGCTATGTAGAGTTTTTCTAACGTTACACCATAAAAGTTGCCTTTGGTGCTGTCAAAGTGCTGGTCGAAGAATCCTTTAGAAAATGTTCAGGGTGTGTTTCAGCTTGCACGTGGCTGTTATCCTAATAGCAGTTTGTTCTTACCTTCAGTAATCTGCACTTGTGGCTTGTAAAATCAGTTACACCAAGAATTTAAGTGCAGCATTATTTATTAACATTATGAACTAATTAACGTTATGGTAAAATACTGGCAGCGCAGTGTCCGCTACTATGCTGCAACCCCCAAATAGAAGACGTTGGGACAGTATGGAAACGCAGTGCTCCTTACATTTTTTTTATTTCATTGCAGTCAGCGTGAAACCATTATTTTTCGTGCTTTGTCTGATCAACTTCATTGAATATGTTAACAATTATCCATTCGTGCATTTCAGTCGTGCAACACGTTCAAATTAAGCTGGGACTGGGGCAATTTAGGGCTAATAATTAGGGTTGAAATGAATAATTGGTGTCAACGGGTGATTGTGAGACCACAGTTTGTCAATAAATGCATGAGAAAATTCTTGAAATGTTTCAAACCAATGTTACACGAATAAAGAAAGAGGGGGGGGGGGTTTCCATATTCACTTTGTACAGTGCAGAATATTGTTGAATGATTCAAGGAATCGGGAGGAACTTCAGTGTTTAAAGGGCAAGGGTGAAAGCCTAAAGCAAACGTTCCTGTTCAGTCCATCCCTCAAACAGCGCTTCATCAAGAACCGTCATTCATCAGTAGCTGATATAACCAAATGTGTAGGGGATTACTTTGGATAAAGAACCTCTCAAGCGTTAGCATATGAACTTGCATTCACAAATACCTCTTAAAGCATTAAGAAGCCTCGCGTAACCACGTTAAGAAGCAGGGTCGACTTGGAGGGCTCGGAGGCAAACGGAATGGACCATTGCACAGTGAAAATGTGTATTGGGATCAGAAGAAGGGTCATCCATACTGGGCAACAGTCCAAGTCAAAAAAACAAGGCTCTTTCCTGGTGTGTAAATGTAAGGAACCCTGTAGGTTTGCATGTTCCATACATCCCAGCTTTGGATATGAGCTTGTAATCCCTTAATTAAAGGTCACACAGGTGCCATTGAGTGAACGGAGGTTTGCAGCAGGTGTACGGAGCAGGGCAAGATGTTAGCGAGCAGACAGGGCTGGCACTGTGTTTAAAAGTGATATCGCGCTTCACACCTGCTCATGTTGAACCAGTCCACAGATGTATGACAGACCTTCTGCGACGGTGCCATGGAGGTGATTGAGAACCCTGTCGCGGTCACACAGTCTTTCCAGGAACAAAGGGCGACTGCGAAGGAAAGGAAAGAGGGTCCAGAAAGTCCCAGGTCCTTGCCCCGGGAACTGCAGTTCACACACCTGGGTACAATCTCGTTTGTCCCGCTTAATTTATCACTTTGTGTATCTACCAGTTCGTGTTGTTGTTTGGTGTTTGAATTTGAGCGGTTTTTCTTCCGTAGCTACCAAAGTGACGACTCAAAAACTGATCAGAGCTTTGGCAGCTCTTTGTGCTCTTGGGCTACTTGGAGGCGTCGCTGTTAGCGTATGGTATATAGGTAAGAATTGGCTCACCTTTACACTCGGACAAAGCCTAATATTTGAACACCTGCTCTACCACACTAGCACAACCAATAGCCATCAATTATCTTCCACTTAATCCACACGGGGTCACAGGCCAGTCGGTGCCCACCCGGTACCTCTGAGCACAAGGGCCGGAGCAATCCTAGACGCCCATCCATCGTAGGGCACACAATCACACATAAATAATAATAATAATAATAATGTCTCTTGGCTCACATATCATTTTTAAGACCTCGGTCATTACAGGGAACACACGTTGTTCAGTTGGTAAACCCTGAGCACATGAAGTCGACTTTGACTGTAAGGCTACAATACGAACGTTTGCTACATTTGATTTGAATCTCTTTCCAGTCAAGCTGCTCTTGAAGCCTACTTCGTCTAGTCCTTCGGTGCTGGAGGAGACCAAAGAGACTTCGTTCTGTAACGTCACAGAGGACACCCCTGTGACTGACCCCAGGAAAGGTACATTGCAGCTCAAAGCAGTGGCAACGCGAGTATTTTTCCCGAGACGGTGTTCCGATCGGACCGGGGAGGTTTTCACTGAAAGGCGTTCAGTGTTTTACAGGATCGGCACCGAGAACTCTTTGCTAGAAATCCTGCTGGAGAAGAGGCAGAAGTGGCTCCCGGTGTGTTACGAGGGCTGGAACTCTTCGTTGGGCACCCTGGTGTGCCGGCAGCTGGGCTATCTGAGGTGAGCACGGCTGACAGCTCGACTGCACGCGCATTTCTAGCTCTCGTCGCCTTTTACTCGCCAGCCAGCTGTGGCTGTTTTCTCCAGTTTGACCTTTCTTACAGGGCTGGTATTCGGTCGTAATTATTCCAGACGGAACAATGCACGCATGACGTGTCTCCTGGTGCTCTTTCTGCCCTGGTTCTAGGCTCACCAAACACAAAGGGGTTAACCTGACTGACCTGGGGCAGAGCTACACAGATGGATTTGTTCAAATAATCCTCAACAACCAAAGCAATTTGGAGAGTTTATGGCAGTTCGGGTACTTTATCAGCATCAAAACAGTTTTGTGATGTCATGAAAGAATGCTTGAGCTTTTTATTGTTCTTATTATTGTTGTATTTGAATTCCAGGGGAAGCTGCCGGACAGGAAAGGTTATAGCTTTGAAATGCTTTGGTGAGCCCTGAATTTATATTTTCTAGCGTCTAAAATGATATAGAGGCAAAAATACAATTCTGCAGAAAAAAAACGCTTAGCTGAATTGTTGGCTCTTTGTGCAGACTGTGGCACAAGGGCAAAGTTACCCAGGATCATTGGGGGTGGAGAGGCCACGCCGGGAAGGTGGCCCTGGCAAGTCAGCCTTTATTACAACAATCGTCACACGTGTGGAGGATCGATTATTACCAGCCAGTGGATCGTTACAGCTGCTCACTGCGTCCACAAGTAAGGCCCAACATTAAAGTACTCCATACTGTATACTAAATTCTGCCATGAGTCAAGTCCATTCAATTAAACCTAACCTCGTTGTTTTGGAGGTAAACTGGTTGCATCAAACGCCTTAAGTGAAATTTTCTTTGAAATCGTTGAAAATGAAAATGCTGTGTGCGCACTGGTGCTTCTGTGAGCTCGTCTTGTGGTGAGCAGCCAAGATGATGCTCCGGAAAAGAGACATGAGGTGCAGATCCCGAAGCTGGTGAGGAAAGGCACAGCCAAATTCCCCTAATCAGCTCGGGGATGCAGCAGCAGATGAAGCAGATGAAGCAGAGGAACAACGCCCGTTCAGAAATCAGAAATAGTGCTCCTCAAGGGGACCAGAGGTCTCAGGCTGGTTTTAATCACCACCAGATGCCGCCAAAGATGCCCCAGACAGACAAAAACAAACAATACACAAAAGCACAAGAGGAAAATAGGAGTACATAACATCAACACAACTCAGTGTTTTAAGTGTTACCTAAGAGCTTCCTTAAGAGAAATACACTTACTTATTTTACTGTTATTTGAATGAACCTCCATAACTCTCCAAATAATGAGAATATGGCTTTTGTAGGTTTTTGTAGGTTAAGTTAAAATCCAAAACGAAATTGAATAAGTATAATACATTGATTATTATTATTATTATTATTATTATTATTATTATATGTGGTTGATATTATTATTTACTGGATGAGTTTGATGTATTATTATTATTATTATTATTATTATTATTATTATTATCATTATTATTATTATTATTATTATATGTGGTTGATATTATTATTTACTGGATGAGTTTGATGTATTTTTATTATTATTATTATTATTATTATTATTACAATGTGATTATGTGGTTGATATTATTATTATTATTATGATTATTATTATTATTATTATTATCATTATTATTATTAACTTGGTAAGGTTTGATGTATTATTATTATTATAATTATCATGATTACAATATTTTCATGTGGGTCGATATTACTATTATTTACTAGGCGATATAAATATTATATAAAAATATATATTATATATAATATATAAAGATTATTATTATTATTATTATTATTATTATTATTATTATTTACTAGGTGAGGTTGATGCATTATTATCATTATTATTATTATTATTAACTTATGATTTCTTTGTGTTCGTTTTCTTAACTTTTTCCATTTCTTAACTTTTTTCCATTATTTTCTATTTTAGTTTAAGCCTCGTTAAGGCAGCTCTCAAACAGCGGTGTTCAGCAAACTTTTTACCTTCGATGAGTTGTTGCCAGGGAAACAGCGGAACTTTATGGCAACAAAACCTCAGTCACTGCAGTAAATCTCCTACCATTTTTAGTTAAGTGATATGTCTGGGGGATTTTTGCAGCAAAGCTTTGTAATTTAATGGGGAAATGTAAGGCGTTTTATGCAACCGGACGCCTCCAAACTGTCACTGTTGTCGGCTAATTATAGGTTTTCTCATCTAAGCTACAGGCTACATGAGATTTCCAGTTTGGTGGTGTACGCTGGGATTGTTACCCGTAATGCCAGCAAATTGGCGCAGCATATGGGATACCTCGTGGATAAAACGATCTATAATAAGAACTACAATCACAGGAGTCACGACAGCGATATCGCACTGTTGAAACTAAGGACTCCTCTCAGTTTCTCAGGTGACAGTGGCAGCGTTTGACAGTGGCACTTGCTTTCCTGCAAATACAACGAATTACACGCTATGTGCTCTTGCCCAACACTAGACACCGTCAGGCCAGTATGTCTGCCGCAGTATAATCATGGGTTTCCAGGAGGAACACTCTGCTGGATCTCTGGCTGGGGTTACACCAAACCTGATGTTGGTGAGACACAATTAAATACAAAGAACATATATGCAACTAGAACTCGTACCGAATACTCATGCATAAATATAATGAAGGGAACGTTAAAGGAGCTCGGGTGGTGCAGCCACAATTTATAGTCCACCTCTGTGGTGACCTGGGCTCTTGTCCTGGCTGTGCCTTCCAGCCAGGACAGGTGTCATCAGTGGATCTACCCAGCTCTGGAGGAACTGGGTCGGCGTAATACGTGAGAAAAATGTATAAGTAATAATCGCAAACATTTAGTATGTAATAAGGAAATAATTGGCTGGTTGATCGCTAGTGCTGTCAAGACTCTTTTGTTTCACACAGTTCATATTCCTGACACACTAAAAGAGGCTTCGGTGCCCTTGATAAGCACCAAGAAATGCAACAGCTCCTGTATGTACAATGGAGAAATTACGCCACGGATGGTCTGTGCTGGCTATTCAGAAGGAAACATTGATGCTTGCCAGGTGAAGGTGCACACCAAAACGTCCTCAGCAATACTCTTAGCACGTTGTCGGTGTTAAACAACAATAAGGAACATACCGGAAATTGTTGCCCCTCTGCAGGGAGACAGCGGAGGTCCACTGGTTTGCCAGGATGATGATGTTTGGAGGCTGGTTGGAGTTGTTAGTTGGGGAACAGGCTGTGCAGAACCCAATTATCCCGGAGTATACAGCAAAGTGGCTGAGTTTTTAGGCTGGATTTATGACATCATGGAGGTAGGTTACGATAATGGCTAGAGCGGACCGATATTTGAGCACCAATTTAAAAATGACTCACTTTCTATGAATTCACACGTTCTGGTTCTTATATGGTGGCATTATTTCCCCTTTATACAGAACTATTGAGAGATGCAGAGAGGTACAACAGTGATACCCTTTTTAGGTTCTTCCGCCTGCTGGATATAGACAGACGTTTTGTTCATGAGCTTTATTTTTGTAAAACCTCCACCGCTAGTCCATTTCGATTTTTGTAATAAAGTCATTGTGAAAGAAGACAGGACCACTTTGTGTTTTCATTTGCACTGTTAATATTAGTATGCTTGTTTGGATCTTTGTGGAAGAGGGGACAATGCCACTCAATGCACCTCAAAGCTTGGCAACACCTAAATGAAGACCAAAGACAATCCAGCAGTGCTGAATGTTACAGGCTTTCCTCCAGCATCACCTGACCAGCAGACCAAGGCTGTAGCGTTGTAATTATGGACAGACAATAATACATGCTGGAAGCTAGCACACCAATCCCCATTGTTTAGCATTAGCCATCCACTTACTCGTCGACTGAAGGAAGATACCCCATTCCTAGTCACCAGCATCTTACAGGATCTGAAAAAAAAAAAAAAATCTTGGCCCTAACTCTAGCCCTACCCCTTACCCTGCCCCTAGTCCTAATTATTACACAAGATCTAGCCCTAATCCTAGCTCTAGCCCTACCTCATAACCCTAAACCAAGTCCTGGCCCTGTTCTTAACCTAATCCCTAATCTGAATGGAAATGTAGTTCATTCCTGCCAGATTTGAGTCTTTGATTAGACCCCCAGCCCTAAACCTAACCCTGATCCTAACACTAGCCTAACAACCACCCCTAGTCCTAACACTAGATCAGCATCTATCCCAGCCCTAAACCTAACCCTAGTCCTAACACTAGATCAGCATCTATCCCAGCCCTAAACCTAACCCTAGTCCTAACACTAGATCAGCATCTATCCCAGCCCTAAACCTAACCCTAGTCCTAACACTAGATCAGCATCTATCCCAGCCCTAAACCTAACCCTAGTCCTAACACTAGATCAGCATCTATCCCAGCCCTAAACCTAACCCTAGTCCTAACACTAGATCAGCATCTAT
>JAUZST010031248.1:0-29116 GCA_034779995.1 Parotocinclus haroldoi | reverse complement strand
AACAGACGGTAAGAGAAGGAGGAGGGTAGTTTGCAGTGGGTTTACTTGAGACGTAAAGCTGGGTGTCGTCCGCATAACAGTGAAAATTGATATTGAATTTTCTGAAAATATTGCCAATCGGAAAAAGGTAGATGATGAAAAGGAGGGGGCCCAGGACAGAGCCTTGGGGCACACCTGAAATCACAGGAGATGAGTAAGAAGTGAAGGTTTTAAGCTGAATAAACTGAGTACGATTGGAAAGATATGATATGAACCATTTTAATGGTGTGCCAGTGATCCCAATAGAAGAGAGTCTTTGAAGAAGAGTAGAGTGACAGACAGTATCGAAAGCAGCACTCAGATCCAGAAGAATAAGAATAGAAAGAAGACCGGAATCAGCTGCGCAAAGAAGATCATTAGTGACTTTAATAAGAGCTGTTTCTGTACTGTGTAAAGACCGGAAACCTGACTGAAACTGTTCATAGAGAGAGTTGTGAGACAGATAGGAATGAAGCTGTGCAGCTACAACTTTCTCAAGTATTTTTGATACAAATGGTAGATTAGAAATAGGCCGTAAGTTACTAAAATCAGTTGGATCAGTACCAGGTTTTTTTAAAATCGGAGTAATAGCCGCGTTTTTAAAAGCCAAAGGTACAATCCCAGAAGTGAGAGAAGAATGAATTATGGCAGAAATTAAAGGAAGCAGAGATGAAAGACAGGATTTGACCAAAGTTGTAGGAAAAGGATCCAGTAAGCAAGTAGATGACTTAGCCTTTAAAATAAGATCAGAAAGATGTGAAGTATTAGGAAGAGAAAATGAAGAAAATGAGGATGTGGATGGGAAACAATCTATATTTTCTGTAGAAACCGGAGAACACAGTAAAGAATAATTAGAACCAGTTGTAGAAATAGAATGAGATTGAAGAAACTTGTGAATCTTCTGGATTTTAACATCAAAGAAAGCCATAAGAGAATTACACATAACAGAAGAATATAGATAAGTTGGAAGGGAATTCGGAGAATTAATAGTATTATTATAAAAAGTAAATAGCGCTGAAGTGTCATCACCCATTGAAACAATTTGACCAGTATAGTAATTTGTTTTGGCCTGAGATATACAGTCCTTATAAAGACATATATGATTTTTATAGATGTCCTTGTGTACAGATAACCCAGTTTTCCGATAAAGTCGCTCGAGTTGTCGTCCCTTAGATTTTAAAAGCCTGAGCTCCGGTGTAAACCAAGGAGCAGAGCGTGTAAAGCAGACAGATCGAGTTTTTAACGGAGCAACAGTATCAAGAATAGACTGAAGACCAGTGTTGTAACATGATACTAGCTCATCAAGGGTCTTCTGTTGGGTAAAGTCCACAAGGGAAGCTATACTCGAAGAGAGTGATGCTAAATTAATGTACTTAATATTACGGAAGGTTATGAGACGGAAGGGTTTCAAAGTAAAAAGTGGAAGATCAACATAAAAACTAAGAAGAGAGTGATCCGAGATAGTTAGTTCTTCAACCAAACGGTTAAAAGGAGCAACTCCAGAGCAACAGACGAGATCCAAGATGTGACCTTTGGAGTGAGTTGGAACATCTATGAACTGCTGGAGACCAAAGCTCATTAAACATGACGTGAAGTCCTTAGTTAGAATGTTGTTAATGCTGTCCATATGAATATTAAAATCACCCATTACTATGATAGTAGAAGAGAGGGTGATTAGCTGTGTGAGCAGCACAGCAAAGTCCTGGAGAAAGTCTTTATTAACTTTTGGAGGCCGGTAAACACTAGCGATTATTGTGGGAGTAGAACCAGCTAGTTGACAGACGAGTGATTCAAATGAAGCAAAAGTAGGAACAGAAACCAGAGAAACTTTCATCGTCTCTCTGTGGATTATCGCCAAACCTCCGCCACGGCCAGATTCACGAGGTTTACATGTGTAAACATACCCAGCCGGAGTGGATTCATTAAGATGGAAAAAGTCATTCTGCTGTTGCCACGTCTCCGTAAGACAGAAAAAGTCGTACTTACGGTCAGTGAGGAGATCTTGCACAAGAGGACCTTTACTCGTCAACGATCGGATGTTAAGTAGACCAAATTTGACGATGTTATCAGGTCCCACAGGAGTGGTAGCCGACCGAGGTAGGTAAGCTAACACACTGTGATCAACAGCCCTACCTGGTGAACGACAGGGACGCCGGGTATGGCGAGTGTTAGACCCAACAGATCGCAAATGATCCGAGATGTCTTCATGGTGAGACCGGCGAGAACCTCGATGGATATACTTCCGACGTGGGATGTAGATTAGGTCTTCATGGAAGAGCAGGGACGCTGGTATAGACAGCGATGGAGCAGACCGGTGGGGACGTAGTCGCAGGAGCTCTTGTATCTGAACGTCTATTAAAAAATTTAAAAAAAGTAAAAAGCAAAACTTGCTGGACCAGAAGGTGATCTGGAGGTGTGCTGAGTCCTGGTTTCTTTTGGGGTGGTTGGTTACATGAGGACCATTTACCTGGGGAAGTGATGGTACCAGGGTGTGATGCTCTGGGTCCGGACCTTTGTATGTTTGAATGTTTTGGTGTTTTTATATACAGTAGAGAGAGACAGACAGAGAGAGACAGAGAGAGAGACAGAGAGAGAGAGACAGAGACCAAGAGAGACAGAGAGAGAGACAGAGACCGAGAGAGACAGACCGAGACAGACAGACCGAGAGAGAGAGACCGAGAGAGACAGAGAGAGAGAGACAGAGACCGAGAGAGACAGAGAGAGAGAGAGAGAGAGGAAACAACAGTTATTGTACCAATAAGAGGGGATAAAAACACAATAGTAGTTACAAACCCATTGTATTATCTCATATATTCACTAAACCAGAATCGATAAAAAGGGGAATTTAGAAGATTAACAATATGGTTCTTTTCATCCACCGTCACAGAACTTCACCAATTCCCCATATAAACAGGAATTCCTGCGTGTTCGCCACCCCGTGGGACTGTGGTAGCCCAGCCTAGTTAAGGTGCTGGACTAGGGACCAGAAGGTCCAGGGTTCAGATCTCACCTCTGCCACAGTTGGGTCCCTGAGCAAGGCCCTTAACCCACCACTGTGTGGCCTGTAAGACTGTATGAATTAATTGTAAGTCGCTCTGGATGAGGGCGTCTGCTAAATGCATTACCCCGTGCAGCCCCCGAGCCCCTGAATCACAGTTCTCACACCCACCGCCCTTTGGCCCAGTAGTTGGTTGGGCTTGGTTATTGGCGTCCAGCACCCGCCCCCTGTAGGATAACTGTGGAAGCAGCCATTTCCATTGAGATAATTTGGTGCACGCCGTCATCACTACCCCATTCCAGCCCCCCTACCTGCGTCTGGCCGGCCCATGGAGCCTTAAACTTATCCCAGTTGTGTTTAGTAGGAGAAGCCTTGTCATTTAATATACATTTAATATTTGTCTATTTAACATCTAGGCCGTCCATGGAGGGCGGGTCCCCTGTTGAGTCTTGGTTCCTCCCGAGGTTTCTTCCTACCATTTTAGGGAGTTTTTCCTTGCCACTGTCGCCCTGGGCTTGCTCAGCTTGGGATTGGCCTTTTAGATCATGTATTACTGTAAAGCTGCTTTGAGACGATGCTACGTTATAAAAAGCCCTATATAAATAAAATTGAATTGAATTGAAAACGCAATGCCTATAGACACAGAGACAGTTTATCTATACCGTGTAATGAACGGTGTGCTTTTTGGGTGGCTGTTAGTGGAGAGACGTATAATGAATGAGAACACGTTTAAGCTCAGTACTTTAAACGATCACGAGTCCAAAATACACCAGGTTTTGGTTTTATTAATGCAATATTGTTACATCAAGTTGCGTTTTAGACAAAGTTCTCCATTCACTGGGCAATCCTAATCCTCGCCTACGGCCTCCTTTGGGCTCCTGCCCATGATAGGATGAGGAGTTTAATCGTCTAGAGGAGGATTCTTCAGATTTAAGATGGTTTGCTCGTCTTGTGATCAGCTCTTGCTCGAGCTCCTCCAGCCAGAGAGCCCAAAGCAGACCTAGAAACTAAGGAGGGTAGATCCGGTTTCCTCCCACTATGCGTGTTAGGCTAATTGACTACTCTGAATTTTGTGTATAGTATTGAGATAACCTTGTGTGCGCTGCTGAAATTATGACATCCAAACTGTATGCAAATAAAATGTCATATTTCCCTACTGCCTACTGTCTCCTGCTTTGGACTGTAGTTGACCACCTATCGGTTAAGGTACTGGGTTCAAGTCCCACCCCTGCCAAGCTGCCACAGTTGGATCCAGCCCCCCAAATACTACAGGGCTGCTTTCATCATCTTTGTTTTGAACCTCGAATTTGGGTCACAGTTCTAAGCGAGGTTAAAAAGAAAATAAAGAGGCTAATAGTTGATAATAAGTGCAATTTGGACCGACCGGTGTCTTTATTGAGAGGCTCCTTTTGTCCAAACAGAGCCTGCTCTCTTATTTACCCTGACAAAAACAACCTGGCAACAACATGTCCAGTTATCAGCCCACATCGTTCTGCCAGCCGGAGCTCCCCTGCCAGCACTGGTCAACCCGCTCTTTGTGCGTTTTCTCTTTCTGCCTGTGCCAAGCATGCTGGAGCTCTTTTTCGCTGGCGAGAGAGTGAGCGTCTGCACACTCTCACGAAAACAGAATAACTTGACCCAAACCCCACACCCAGGACTGTCACTGATTTTATTGACTTTACTGACTCAAGCAACACAACTCTATTGTGAGCTCATTTCCTCATCTAATGTCCCGAATGGGACGTCCCGCATGCCCGGCGGTCGCTCAAACCAAGTGTGCATGGGGGAGATCTTTAAAGGTGCCTTTTAATCTCACGTCCTTAGGATGAAGCTTTTACGAGGTTTGAACGAGGATGAAGAAATCACAGCTTGGTTCCTGTACATCGCTGCATCCGGGAAGGGGAATTCCTGCACTGGCAGCGCCTTGGTCACTGGGTAGAACGGTAAAGGGCCAGTGGAAGGGCTAGAACACAAACCATGTGCTCATTGACACTAAGGGATCTGCGGAGATGTAGAGAACTCTTGCATTATGTACTGCACGGGAATGAAGAGCTGTTAGCTATCAAGTGGTGTGTGAAAACTGTGGAGGTTTTTGGTTTATCTGAGCACTTTTGCACGTTTCCTCAAAGAGGTAAGATGCTACAATCCCATTCTTTGACTGATGACAGGTCATAGGTTATTATTAGTAGTACTAGTATAGTTATAGTGATAAAGTAAACAACTAATCTAAAACAACAAGTGCTTTCGGTTTTTATGTACTAATCAGAGATCCTTTTTGAGTCAAAAGCCACAGGACACCCTTTTGTTTCAGAGACACGACATATCCTAAAAAATGACATATCTGAATTAAGAGGTGAGGAGGGATGTATATTTTAGGTCCAGAACATGGCCGCCATCTTGAAAGCTGCCCTAATGAGCAGTGATCAAGGGTAAGATTTTCCGATGGGAAGGTGGTCATGTAGCATATCAAAGGATTGTCCCAGAAACTGATTGGTGCAACCGGATTTGAGAGATCTCTTGTGGTTCAAAATTTATCAGCACAGAAAGCTCGGAACGTTTGCTGTTCCTCACAAGTGTTGTTCGTCACCCCGGGAGGAACCTCTGCCGTATCCTAGGAACAGACTTCAAGAACCGACAACCAGAAAGATCCCTAATTTCACACAGCACTGTAACATCCCTCATAGCCAAATTCAGAGAAACCGGGACTGTGGACGACCAGAAACGTGTGTGAAGAACCTCTGAAGAACCTCTAACGAAACCTCAGAGGAACCCCAACACTGGCTTTAACGGCCTTTAGGGGAAGTCCACAACGCAGCACGGGACGTGTCCAGTGACTTTTGACTCATCCTTTATACAGACTAGAAAAACTTCAGCGGAAAAAAAAAAGCCAGACTGCATTGTTATGTAACAGTTTAGTCCTGTTGAATGGCTCCTTGGGTAAGATCGGTTGAATGGAAGGCCCTGGAGGGAGGAACAGGGGGAGGAAGATTTGCCTCTTCTCACCAGTCTCTGCTGATCAGGCATGCTGGCAGTACCAGAGCTGGGGAGCAAGGCACTCAGTTCTGCTTCCAGTTCTGCTTCCAGTTCTGCTTCCAGTTCTGCGGAACCCCCTTGGACCGTAGTTCTGACTCACAAGCATGCACCCCCATATTCCCCTGCTTTGTCTGTCCATCCAGATGCCCTCCCCTGAGTGTGAAACAATGCCCCCCCCCAACCTCCCGCCTCCACACTAGGCACGGTGCCAGGGTCTCCATGAGGGATGACATCACCGATTGGCATGTGGAGCCCGTTGATGGGAAAGAAGGAGTAATGAGGTCAAAATGGCCAAATGTGCATGTGTGAATGAGCAGCGAACGTGAATGAGAGGCCCGGCTTTACGTGGTCAACGGCACATTGCTCCCACCCCTAAATCAGGAAACCTGTTTTGGTTCTTTTTAAAGGATTTTGCCCATTTTTGGAGGATGAAACAGCACCGGACCCTTTCACCCAATTGGGCCTGGTCTCTTTTGGAAACTCGGTTCCTCCCGAGGTTTCTTCCTTGTCTATTCAGGGAGGTTTTCCTTGCCACCGTCGCCCCAGGCCCGCTCAGTTTGGGACTGGTCTGCTAGGATGATATAATACCGTAGAGCCGATTTAAAAAAAATAAAAAAATCTCATTGTGCTCAGTGAGTGCCTGAACTATTTCATGTCATTTTCTGGCCAAAAACGTAAACGTGCATTTCAGGAGTGCAACGTGATCCAAAAAAAAAGTTGGGACGGGGGCAGTTTGGAGCTCAGAGAGAGGTAAAGGAAAAACTTAATAATGATGTGATTCCAAACGGGTGATCAAAATCATTATGTGTTACAAAGCCATAGTCTGAGGAGCAAAGACGGGCAGAGGATCTCCAGTTTTAATAAAACGCCCTGTATTTATGAGATTCACTTCGACTTTTATTTCATTGCAGACCGTATGAACCCAAGATATTTGACGTTTTCTTGGATGCGTGGTTCCCCCATGCAGCGCCGCCCGAGGGAGTGGAGATCGCCCCTCGTCGGTTTTTGTGCCGCTTTACCCTTTATGCGCTGTAGTTCGGAATTGTTTAACGGTTTTATGAAATATCGAAATCCCTTCCGATCTACATTTTAGGAACTTTGTTTTTGCGAATTTCAATCATTTCCTCGCACATTTCTTTGTCAAACATGCAGATCGTCTGCCCATCTTTTACTCCTCAAAGACTTTCATTTTAGCTCTATTTTAGATACTGTTTGTGTACCAAAACATGATCACAATCACCTTCTGAAATCACATCATTATTATTCACATTTTTCACCTCATTACTAACCCTAAATTGCCTCGTCCCTCGTTTGGACTGTGCTTCTGCTCTGAAATGCTTATTAACAAACTAAACGAAGCCAGTCAGAAACAGGCGTCAAGGTAAATAGAACAGAGACTTTAAACCTAAAAGAATTGCTCCAACAAGTGTTGCTTGTGCATTTTATCTACGTTGTTTCTTAAATATTTGATTTATTATCGTCTGTTGTTTAAAAGGCCTCGGAAAAAGGTCCTTATTTGGGTTTCTGTACATAGATTTATTTTACATTCCCTTACAATTAAGGGATCTCCAGTTTATCAGCGAAAGTTCCGGAAAGTGATCGGAGTGTTTAAAAACAATGTTCCTCAAAGAAAGATTGGATTTAGATCGGATTCGCAAGCAGCTCTTAAGGGATTTTCCTCGTAATCCCTTTTGAAATATCCCCTCTTTTTTGCGAATGAAGAATACGTAACGCCTTCCTCAGTATATTGAGAAGGGTTAGACAGTTACCGGACCCTTTAAATGATCACCAGAATGAACTCACTGTAATGAGTCATTTTGATTGGTCAGTAGCACTCAGATAGTCAGATAAGCAGACGCAGACAAGCATTGATTTGACTTTATCCATGAAATAAACATTCAAATAATAGTTCACTGCCTGTATCTACTTATCCAAACGGCAGCCACGCATGCAAACCTTCCAAACTCTCCCGAACACTGTTCCGTGAGCTTAATTTGCAGGATACAGGACTTGGCAAAAAGCGTAAGCCAGGCTTTGGCACACAGCATCCCAATGGTGCTCGGACTGATAGGCCACTTCCACCTTTTATTCATCATGACGCCTGTTTCGTTTTCAAACGCCTTTTCCTGCAGCTTTCCGTTCCACCAGTTCTGTTATGAAACTTCGGTCCCGTGATTCAGAATGGAGCAGCTAATGGAGCAGGCCAGCCAAGGGCATCCCAGGCCAGTTTAACGAGGGCTTTAACAGGATAACTAGACTCTGGATCCGCTCTGACCCTGGCACGGTTAAAGCACTTACTTACTGACGATGATTTATTTTTGGTTATCAACGTCTCAAAGTACCTGCGGAACTCCTTTTATGATGGATTGTAAACCAAAGGTGTGTCTTTGCAATATTTAGGGCACACCTTAATTGACTCTTAGCACCCCTAAAAAAGGAAAGTCATTTTCGGTTTTGTTTCCTACACCATTGATAAGCTGGGAAAATGTTAAACCCACAAATAGTATATCCATTATCCAAGGCTTAATCCACACGGGGTCGCGGGGACAGCCGGTGCCCACCCGGGCAACTCTGGGAGCAAGGGCAGGAACAACCCTAGACGAGGCGCCAATCCATCGTAAGGCACACACGCCCAGTCACACATGGGGCCACTTTTAGAGACAGCAATTAACCTAACACGCAAGTCTTTGGACTGTGGGAGGAAACCGGAGTACCCGGAGTAAACCCACGCAGACACGGTGAGGACATGCTCCGCCCTGGGATTGAACCCGGGACCTTTTTGCTGCGAGGCAGCGGTGCCGCCCCCCAAAAAGTTTCTCTATGAGAGAAATAGTAACTCAGGCAGGGTTACCCCTGTTTGTTGAACCTTTTTTGTTTTTTATTGATTGTTTATGCCTTGTTTCTCTAAAAGGAAGTTTTCTGGGGAACCACGTCTCATTATCTCGCTTTCTCCTTTGACTTGAGACCAGCCCTGAAACTTTTGGTTCTATTGGTTCTTGTTCTACTGTTCCGCCTGGTTTTGAAGGTGGTTGTCGGGACACGGCGAAGCTGGGAATGGGGAGTGGTTTATGTAAACTAAAGCCTCACAGACTGTACACAGGACCACACTGGTAAAGCCCTCCTTTTCTTTGCTATATACACAACCCATTTAGTGACGTCCCATTGTGTGTGGACGCGCTTTGTCAAGATCTTTTAGAAGGACTTTTTTTTTACAAGACACTGGCCTTTGAATATTAACTGTGTGATCACTCTTGCCACACAAGGAGCCTCCTTCCAACCTCAATCAAAACAGAGGAACTTTGGCCAAGCCCATTGAGCTCGATCTGAAACTTGCAGGGTTCATTACAAAGGAACCCTTGAGCAAACTCAATGGTCTATCTGTCCCGATCTTTTTCAAATGTTTTCACGAGCTCTAATAATATCAAGAGGACTTACACTCGAAGGAAAACAACGCTGGCAACAACGGAAAGCTTCGCTTTAGCAAACAGATTCGCGAGGACACATTTCAATCCAATCGACCCTGAGACAGAAAATAAAACGCCCTGTATTTATGAGATTCACTTCGACTTTTATTTCATTGCAGACCGTATGAACCCAAGATATTTGACGTTTTCTTGGATGCGTGGTTCCCCCATGCAGCGCCGCCCGAGGGAGTGGAGATCGCCCCTCGTCGGTTTTTGTGCCGCTTTACCCTTTATGCGCTGTAGTTCGGAATTGTTTAACGGTTTTATGAAATATCGAAATCCCTTCCGATCTACATTTTAGGAACTTTGTTTTTGCGAATTTCAATCATTTCCTCGCACATTTCTTTGTCAAACATGCAGATCGTCTGCCCATCTTTTACTCCTCAAAGACTTTCATTTTAGCTCTATTTTAGATACTGTTTGTGTACCAAAACATGATCACAATCACCTTCTGAAATCACATCATTATTATTCACATTTTTCACCTCATTACTAACCCTAAATTGCCTCGTCCCTCGTTTGGACTGTGCTTCTGCTCTGAAATGCTTATTAACAAACTAAACGAAGCCAGTCAGAAACAGGCGTCAAGGTAAATAGAACAGAGACTTTAAACCTAAAAGAATTGCTCCAACAAGTGTTGCTTGTGCATTTTATCTACGTTGTTTCTTAAATATTTGATTTATTATCGTCTGTTGTTTAAAAGGCCTCGGAAAAAGGTCCTTATTTGGGTTTTTGTACATAGATTTATTTTACATTCCCTTACAATTAAAACACGAAGAACATATTTAAACAAGGCTGTGGCTTTGGGATTTGTGACTAATCGTTATTTTAAAGTAACAACACTTTTACCCGAGTTCAGTTTCGGGCTTCTGTATCCACCTCAGCTAAAACAGAGGCATGTGGTCCAAACATGCAGACTGACTCACAACACCACGGGTGGTGACGGTGTACATTATTTACACCCACGTGGAAAAACGTTTGATCTAATATCTCCTGTATCTCCTCCGGCTTAACAGCATGATAGACAGGATTTTTAAAAAAAAAATTTTTTACACCAGTCCTGAATCTCACAAAGCCAGCAAAGGCAGTGGAAGAAGCAGGAAGGAGACGCTCGGGTGGAGGAGACTTTGCTGCTGTTTGTTCAGCCCATAACACTTTTTGGTGAGTTCAGGAAATCCAGATTGGAACCGGAAGCCTCTTGATGGGATCAGATAAATAAAAAAAGTGACAGACGAGCCGTTTCTCCGCGGTTCGACGACAGAAGGAGACCCTGCAAGTGTCCTGAACCCTCTGCCTTCGCTCCTTGCCGAATCTCGAGAACACGAAAGCGGAGTCGCCTGCGTTTCTCTTCGTGACTGTTCCCTTTGTGTCCTCGTCTGAGGCCAACAAGTAAACGCTTGCCTTGGAAATCCAGAAAGCAGCAGGCTCGCTCTGAGGTGGCCTGGACACACAGCGCTCCTTTATTATTTATAAGCACGGGATACAATGCCTCTACAACATCAACAACATAATAGGAAGGAGAATAGGAACTGTCTCTTTATCAGTGACTGGTGCTGTGGCTTTGTGCCAAGGACAGCTTAGCGGAGTTGCAGACGTGCGCGAAAACACTCAAATCCTCGATCTGGCAGCGTTTGACTTGTTTTCTGATCGTTACCTGCTATTAGCGCTTAACACCTTGTTCACCTGGTCACGTAAAACCGTTATAGGTTCATTATCAGCTTTCAGTGAAATCCCCGAACGTTTAACCAAACAATCATTTGCTTATTCGGTATTGTTTCACATATTTAGGCATGCATAACCAAGCAGTAACAATTGCTCGTGCAAAGCGCCGAAACGATGACTTTTGCAGCAGAGCAAATCCATGCATGTTGCAGCAGAAAGGCTAGATTCTTCCCCGGTGGTTTTGTTCGGGGCTTGAAAAGCAACTGTACACATGGCCTGTTTACAAAGGAAGCCGTGTTGTGAGCTGACTTGCACACCCACATTTAAGTGCGTTTGATGGAATTTGGCCAAATTCCTACATCGCAACAGCTTGTCCTATTTCTCTGCATCCTCTCTTTTACATAACAGCCAAACCACAAACCCATTCGTACCGTCCCCATTGTCTCAGGCCCTGCCTTGGAGCGTCATAATGGGACACCTGGGTCCTCTTAAAAGCCCCTGTCTTTTCACTCTGTGATCTCCTACAGGTGTTCTGAAGCCCCCCTGCGACTCGATTCGAGAAAGCCTTGAAAAGCAGCCCCCCAGCCGAGATGAAGCCCGGCCACCATCGGGGTTCCAATCAGACGCCGATGGATCAGCTGTTCCACATTTTGCTCCAGTTGTGACTCTGTCCCGGCTTATCAGCGCTCGGTCTCGAAAGCTTTTGTGCCACCGAGGCCGGTGGGAACCGTTTCTGTGCCGTCATGAAAGAAGTGTCTGGGTGTCGGATTCAATCCTGTAACACAGTACCAGGGCTGGCCCGTTCACAGAGAGCCCAGAGGTTTTGAAAAGGCAGGTTAGCTCAGTGTCATGAATGCAGGATTAGATGAGCTTGAATTACCCCAGATCGCACAGGAAATAATCCATAACAGTGACAGGGCGGTGTGAAGGGTGCTTTATTTCACTTGGACCACATCTGGAGGCACTCAGAAGGTGCGGCGGTCTAATATGCAAACCCACCACCGCAGGGAACCATCGGGCCTGGCATCACGTGCTAACATAAGGAAGGGGAAAACAGACAGAAAATGATCCGTAACAAAATGATCATGGCTAGGGTCCGGTGTTTGTCCGTAAAACATGGTTACATGGTAGGAAGGAAACAGACGAAAGAGGTTGGGAGAACATGCCAAACTCCATACGGATATAACAAGAAGCTCTAGCGCTGTGCTCACTTATATTTACTGATCCCATCAAATGAACCACAGAACAGAAAGGAGAAGTGCAACCTCAAAATAAGAGAAGGTTGTGAAAGGGACGGAAAACGCGAAAATAAAATAAAACGAATAGTAAATGCTGTGTTAATAAATGTCGCGTTTGCTTAAACTTGTCCTTGTTTGCAGACAGCATGGATTCCCTGTCATTTCCTGTCGTTTCTATCCTCTACGGAGCACAACAGCGTTAAACGATTCAGCATCTGGAGAAATTTCAGTCCTAAAAAGCCTGAACTCTAAACGAGGGGTGATCTCTCTGCGCTCCCTCAGACGGCACTGCGTCAAAACCTGCCAGGAGCACGTGGGTAAGGGACTGGCTTAGCCAACCTTTATCGAGCTCTACAATGCAGAGGCACGTTCACAAACGCCGCTTAAAACTTTACGCCCACAAGCTCCGCCCACTTCTCTGCTCTAGGACGGATCGGCCAATACAATAATTACATTTTTGGAAGAATTAAAGAAGAAGAGAAGGAGACTGTTACGAGGAACCAAAAGCCAGGCTCTGTAATGGTACGGGGTTGGGGTTGGGGTCGGGGTTGGGGTCGGGGTGGGGTCCGGGCCCTTGGTAAAGGTCCTTTACGCTTCTGAGTTTTTTTTTTCAGAGACGTCCACACTTTTTCAAAGACGGCAGCTTCGGCTTGGATTTATTTTGCATTGTTTTATCGATCTTGCTGATTTTATAGCTGGTTGTGTGTGTGTGTGTGTGTGTGTGTGTGTGCGCGCGCGTTAAATCTGGGCGAGGTTTCGCTGTGTGAAATTCCATAAAAGGTGCACATTACCAAACGGCACACACTTTCACCCCGATCCTGTTACAGCAATTGTGTCTGCGCTTGTAAAACGGTTGATCCCTTTTTCGGAGAGTGGACAGAAATGGGTAGAGAAAGGCCTGACAGGAAGAACCTGTTACACAGTTAGCAGTGCATGTTCTGGTTTTTTTTTTAAATGAAAATATTGCCGATGAGGGTCTAGGGGCATTTCTTGGCCCGTGCTTATATAACCATCCCAGAACTTCAAAGCAAGGCTAGGGTTTCAAAAGGACTGTAATCCACTGCACCAGCCCCTGCCAAGGAGCTGTGCTCGGCATGAAGCCATTAGCTACCTAGCTCTTGTGCATATACCTGGGTCGGGGGGGGGGGTGCGTGGGGGGCGTTCTTCTAGCGAAAACATTCTCATGCTCAGACCGTTTCTGAGGGACTCTGACAAAAGCGCGGCCCGGCCATGCACGACGTTGTGTGCCTACAGTCCGCCGTCTCTCACAATGAGCAAGACTGACGACCGCCGATGTCTGAAACGTCTTCAAGAACTGAAAGTTAATGGGAACTGAAGTCAAGTCAACACAAGTTCCCTTTATCTTCTCGTATAATGCTGGTTGATTTAGGAGAAAACAGAGCACGGGATCCGTGTGCTCCCCGTTACAGAATCTCTTCAGGTTCCTAGTTCCAGCTCCTCTTCACCCAGGCACAGGTATAAATACACAAAAACGGAAAGAAAAAAAAACTCTGCTTAGAATCAGGGGGCCAATAATTCCAATATACAGCTTTGTAAAAAAAATAATAATAAAAAGACAGAAAATGAAAAAGGGCTCAACAGGAGATTCATGCAATGAATAATAATCACACGATTAGCACAAAAATAATAATAATAATAATAATCATCATCATTATTTTATTTACGAATATACTGTCTTATATTCTTAAGTTGTATAGACCATATTTTATAATTTCATAATTTATTTTTTCTGATTCGTTCCATGATCTTTATATTGTTCCTCTTATTATTTTATATATATATATATATACATATATATATTATTATTGTTTTTTTTGTTTGTTTTTTTAATATATTCTCTCTTAATCTCAATATTTATGTTACGTTTCGGTTCATTTAAACTCTTCCAAAACGTAATTAATGAAGCCAATTCTCCCAAGGCTTCCTCCTTATCGAATTTAGGCCGTTTTTTTCCCTTGCCGCTGTTACCCCAGGCGTGCTCAGTTATTGTTCTGAGCCTTGGTTTTCGTAAAGCTGCTTTGAGACAATCCTCCACTGGAAAAAGTCTTTGACTTGGACGTTAAATCTCGGTTCTGCCGAGCTGCCAGTGGGGAACCCCTGAGCCATGCCCTGTTCGCTCTGCATAAACCTCAAGGAGCAACACGCTCCTGAAGATCAGCCCTGACTTGTCCTTCCCTGGCCACAGATTCGAGCTCGCCCTTTGGGGGGTGACCATACACCCTATGTGCGGGCACTCTGGTCCAGTTTGACCTGCTCCTGATGAATGAATCACCTGCTACTCAATCACCGTCATCGTGTTTTGCGCCTCGTTTGCATAACTTTCTTCGCCTTTTCACTTGCCTTTCTTTAGGAGCGGTGCATCCATGATTTTGCTACTTTGAATCAAAGGTTTTAATCCGATAGCCTTGCATGGAAACAAGTCTAAGCATCATTGTCATTGTCAGGAAGAGTTTTGTTTTCGGATTTCTGTGTCGGTTCGTTGCGCTCTGAGCCCGTTCAGCAGATCCACACCAGGCAGAAAGCTTGATATTTACTCCTATTTACAGCACTGGAAGCTATAGGGGCTTGACCTTGCTCTGTTGACAGAGTTCTCAGTGCCGTGCGTGAGTAGGTTGACCTGAAAGCGAAGCTTAGCATGCCGTAGCGGCACCTCCAGCGCCTCGGATGAAGGGACCGTATCGTGACTCAACACTCGCGCTGTCACGCGATAGCCTGGCTTGTCCGCACCGAGCCTGACTTCAGGGATCTTGGTTTTCCCAGCTTTCTTCTACCGAATGGAACTCGTCCACGGCTCCAGAGCTCCCCGGCCGGTTCCCATGAACGTCCGTGTTTGATACTCCCCCGACTTTCAGCACCACCTTTCTCCGGCACACAGGCCAAGTTTAGGCTGAACACAAGCAGGATCAGCACCCCCCGAGTTACACACGAAGGAGGATTCCAGAGGTTTAGAGGTTTAAGCGAGAATTAACCGCAGGCGCGTGCTTTAAGACCAAACGAGAAGCCCGGCCTCCCCCCGCAATTACACTAAGTGTGCAAATGAAACGTTACCGTCGCTGGTAAAGTTCTTCAAATCGAACGTGCAGGCTTCTTGTCAACAAAATTGTTGTTTGTCAAAGTTTTCGCACAAGCAGCGACCGGACATGTCATTTATCCATCCATGATCTTCCGCTTAATCCACACGGGGTTAACGGGGCCGACTCTGCAGTAGGGCACACACTAAGGGGAACTTTTAGAGACACCAATTAACCCAGCACGCATGTCTTCGGACTGCGGGAGGAAACCGGAGGTCCAGGAGTAAACCCACGCAGACACGGGGAGGACATGCAGACTCCAGAGAGAAAGGACCCAGGCCGCCCCGCCCAGGGATCGAACCCGGGACCTTCTTGCTGTGACAAGACCCCGTTTATAACGCCGGTATCTTTCCGAACCAAACACGATTTTCCAGACGCCGAAATGAAGAGCTTTCACCGGCGACAAAAATGGATGAGGCAGCTCCCGTATTTTCAGCTTGCCACTCGACTGGCTGCCTTTTCACACGGCGTTTTTTGTTTTCGCGTTCCTTTGCCCTCTGTTTTTTTTATTTCTTTATTTTTTTTTTACTTGCTCATAAAATGTTCAGAACAATAACGGTAATACTGTTCATGAGTAATAATAAATCAGAATTTGAGGAAAATCTTAAACTTGATGTTTACTTTCGGAGTTCGGGTTTTTCTGCGAGGTAAACCGCCCGTCCGTTCATCTGATTTTTTCGACGCTGAGAGTTCATTTGAACGGAGGGACGTACTAAAGCTCTCCACATCTCATGGACCTGCATTTACGTCCTCAGAGAGATGACTGCTGTCTGCTCATTGGCTAATATGTTCTCACTTATCGCCCACGTCTTCGGATCAGAGAGCTTTTCTCGCTCAGTGGTCACTACAGTCATGTGTCTGATTCCCAGTAAGGCCCAATAAATAACGCTGTAGTGTTTTTAAACCGGGATCCTCCTTCCATCACTTGGTCTTGGTGCAGGTCAGGACTGCTTTGCAGAACCTGACAGGGGATGAGACTGCTCGTTTATTTCCCTTGAGTCATACTCAGATATGTGCTGTACCCCTGACATGCAGGAGTAATGACTAGTCTGTGCTCCGGCGTAACACGATGACTGTTGTAACATGTTACATTTCTTCTTTTGGGTGTTTTGGTTATAGACCTTGCTCTTCGCATCCGTGCCCTGAAGATTTTTTTTTTTAACAAATCCCGTTTTGGAGATTAGATGATCATCGTCTCGCTTTGCGCTGTAAATCCAGAAAGCTGAACGCACACACAAACGCATAATGTTAATAAAATGTTCATGGTGCCGTTTATTTCCAGACAGGCATCCTGCATCACTGACACGTTGCTCGTTATATGTCTTTTAAAAAAAACAGAGTAAAGAGAGACAGAGATCGTCCTGATCGTTTTCTCTTTGTGCAAAGTAGCCCGGTTTTCTCTGTGGGCAGGCTTCAAGGCCCTCCATGTTACTTGGAGTGACCAATTAACCCAATGCATGCCACCGGAATGTGTAAGGAAACAGGAAACAGTGGCAAAAGGGAGAACAGGGGAAAATCCACACAGGTGGAACCCGAGGTCGGGATCAAGCTGGGGATCTCTGGAGAGCTTCCTACAGCGCACTCAAGGATCACCTAAGGTTTTTAGCAATCTGGAGCTCGCGTGCAGTTTACAGTCAAAACTTTGTGGACGCCTAAAACTGGCAGCTACAACAGAGGAGCTTCTGAGGAGCTTTGTGTACGTTTCCTGCGTGAGGTTGGGCGCTGATTTCCGACGTTAAGTCCTGGCTCAAGGAGCGACATCAGCTGTTCTGGTGTGCAAGCCAGCCAGCTCTGACTCTGTTACCATTTTGGGGGGTTTTTCCTTGCCGCTGTCGCCCTGGGCTTGCTCAACTTGGGATTGGCATTTAAGATCATGTGTTTCTGTAAAGCTGCTTTGAGACGATGCTACGTTGTAAAAAGCGCTATAGAAATAAAACTGAAATGAACTGAGCTCGTTTTAGGAGGGCAGGAAGTTGATCATATGACTGGTTGGCCGCGGAAACCCGGTCCCACCCAGTCAAACTTACTGTCGCCCGTTTGGGGTGATTAAATACGTCTAGGGATTTGGCGTTTGTACGGTTTATGGTTTATCTCTTGCTGATGTGCCACCAATCCAATAATCTGGGAAATCTTTATAGCCTGATACTGTTATCTGATTATCTGACGCTGAACAAGGGTGGCTCATTTCTTACTTCGTTCATTTAGTCATTCATTCACCTGCCAGTTTAGAACGTTATGGGAATAAAAAAAAAGCTTTTCCAGTAAACCCTGTACCAGCCACCGTGCCACCCAACGACGATCATGCCATCGTCGTTTGTGCGACCAGCGCGCGTATAAATGTGGCGGTTTGTCTGGTTGTGCAAACGATCATCTCGGTTTGAAGCGAAAACACTCAACCTGGCAACTTTTGTGAAGTACCTGTGCGAGCGAGAGACCCAATGAGGACGAGGTGCAGTGGTGCGCACGCGCAGATCCGGAGCGCAGAGCCGCGTAGTGCCCGTTTGGATTCAGTCGAGGATGCGCTCTGAGAGTCGGCGCGTGTCTTTCTGCACCCAAAACTGCGCTTTTTAAACGGACGCTCTGGACAACGTGCGGGAAAATGTGCGCCTTTTTTACCCGGCAGAACGTGAGTGCGTTTCGTTTACCTCCGCGAGTTGCGACCGCTGGGTTTAATGGGGTGTAAGAATGAACTGGGTTGTGTTTATTGGGTGGATCGGTCTGCCCAAACCTTTAGCGAGTTTGAGCTCTCAAACTTTACTCCTGTAAAACCCGTGACGTGTCTCTTCTGTCTCCTTTGCTCCTGAGTTTTGAACTGGACATCTTCCTGTCTCTCACATCGGTGTCGGCAACCTTGTGAGAAGTTTAAACGCAATACTTTCATCAACCAAACCAGTAACGGGTAACTACGCTTACTTCTGCAATCTGACCCAGTTGTACCGGCTGACAAACCTATTGTTTGTTTGCCTTTTTTTTTTTTTTTAAACATTTTCACCCGCTCGTGGACTCTTGACTACTACTGAACCTGTAAAGCGCAAACTTTACAATAAGTTTTCATATAAGTCGAACCACGAGCGCGCCCCCGTGTGGTAAATGTGGGTATGACCCGTGCACTCGTTCGCCCACACAAACGCTTCATAACATAAAACAAAAACGTAAACATAGAAATAATTCCTGCTTTATTTGTGTCCGGCTCTCAGCCTAAACGACACGATTGCAAAGTTTTAGTTTGGACCGACGTAATTAATTTCAGTTAATACTTCAAATGATACTAATCAACATCTAAATCGACCTAATCTCCCCATTAGCAGCAGGGTGTGAGATTACCACGGACAAGAATTTCGACCCTTTTTTTTTTTTTCACGCTTCGGTGCAATTTTCCAAATCCTTGACCTGCTTCAAAGGCTAATCGCTGATAAGCAAGCGACCTGCCAGTAATACCAAACCATTGCTGCGTTATGTCAGCAATGTTTACTGAATGAAACCTGTAAAACGATGTTGGCAAACGAGGCTGTTAAGCACTTTATTGGAATGATATTGCAGTCATCGACTCAAGGTTATCTGAACAGAAACGGCCTAACTGGAGATAGTTTGTCACCCAGAATGAGTCCCAAGTTGCAAGTGGAGCCTTTTTTTGGATCTTTTAAAGAACAAAACGGGCTAAGTCAGCCAGTAAGAGCTTCCACGTGATGCTCCTGACCAAGCGCTTTGGATCAAGCAGCAGGGTCGAATGAAGCTTGGTTGGCCTTGCGTTGCTTTAACCCAGCATTGTGGAGCTAAATCTAATAACAGTTTGGTTACGCCAGCGTCTGCTCCACCGTCTGCCAAAAGTCATGCAGAACGCAAGAACCAGCAGTTTGCGACGCTCAGTTTGGGCATGCTCCTCTCTCGCTCTCGCCTTTTCCCGTTTAATCTTGTTCTGTAACTCTTTGGAAACCTGGAAAGCTTCTGTGCTTGAACAGGACCAGTGAGGAGTTCAGATCTGAGAGGCTGCAGCGTTGCTTTCCCCCTGTTCTTCCATTCCATGCACTTAAACGTGCCACGTTTAAACCCAAATTTGGGCTTGCTGATGCCCTCTGGGTCGCAGCTAATTGAAACTGCTCAGTCGGTTAGTGGCTATTGGAAAGAAAGTGGATCTCTGAGCGATTTTTAAACCTTTTTAAATGGCGGTATCGATTCAACCTTTGTGTATTCGTCTCTATTTACGTTTAATATCCGGATCAAAAAAGGTCTAATCCATGAAGGGTGCTGGCTGGAAGCGCTCCGATATGACAATCTCCTGAACGTTAGCGCTCTTGTATGCAGAAAGGAGATTAAAAAAAAAGCTCGGTTTGAGCCCTGTTGGGACTGGATCATGAGTTTAGAGTTTAGACGGGAGCCGTGTCTGTGTTCTCCTGTAAGAAAATGACATGCAGAATGACCTGCTGTTTCACCGGACTCGGCTTTACTCTGATCATTTTAGTCCAGTATGGATGAACATCTCCGTAATTTTGAAGGCAGACGGTGCCTTGTGCTGGGAATAAAAAAAAACCTCAATCTGCAAATGGAGGCTTTGAGATTTCACTGTGAGTTAGAACTGTATGTTAGGACCCTAAAAAAACAAAGAAACTAAAAAAGCAAGCCTTGACCAGCATCAGATCCATACCGGTTTAAGCTGGTGTGGTGCTAATTTTGCTTTGACCAGCATAACCTCGCTGGCAAAGCTGGTTGCCCAGTACGATCTTGCTGGTTTTGTTGTTCAAACCAGCATGTGCTAGTCAGCAGCAGAAAAGACCAGCACGCACTGGTCACAACCATCCAAGAACCAGCAAAGACCAGTATGTGCTGGTCGCCAGCACCTCCAGCAAACACCCGTTCAAAACACGGCGTACCCCGGTCGCCACCAAGTCCAGCATCGTGCTGTCTGTTTTATCACTGTTTATTTGTTTTTTTTTAAGTGCGAATTTTGATGTCGGCAACAGCTACAAAGCGTTGATTTATATTTAAAAATGCACAGTGGACACTTCTGATGGGACGTCCCCGTCCACAGTTTCTGCTTCCCGGATCAAAACGCTTTGTCGTCGCTAAAAACGGAGCATTCCTCCTTTTTCGGGTCGGGGTGACGGTGCTCTGGGATGGCAGGGGCTCACTTGGAGCGATAGCTAGAAGGCACCATCAGGGCTTCCTGCGGCGACAGTTGTGACACGGTGAAGATGCAGAACCAAGATTTGGGTTTTTTGGAGTTTTTTGGTAGTTCTTTTTATTATATGCAAGTAACGGAAGAGGGTCCGATCCCGAAAAAGTGTGGCAGCAGGTGTTCTTTCTGCAGTTTTGGCCGTGTAGTGCATAGACGAATGTGGAATGACCACCCTCTCTTTTCTGTTGGGACATTATTCTAAAAGTAGGGCAAATATATGCAGTTCGTTAGCGTTTCTGAGCAAAGCCGTACAGAATAACAGGTCTGGTGGTGGTTAGACCCTGAGTGGAAAATTGTACGTGTACGTGGCTTGGTTTTCGTGCCAGGCCGGAGAAAGCCATTGAATTTGTGCCGGTGTTCGAGGCCTTGAGTTGCTTAGAGGTTACCCAGGGTCCCTAGGCAGCTATCGCCATGACGCGCCTTGGTCTCGGAGGGGCCGTTCAAAGGAGGGTAGCGACCGGTCTGAATTTTTCCCGCTTGCATGCGGTCTGTCTGACCGGATTGCCAGTGTCCAAACTCTTTATAGATGGCTTTGTAACCTTTTGTCGACGATCTGCTCGAACTCTCGTTCTCTTCGTCCGCTCGCTCCTTGGACGTTTTGGCTCTTGCGCGGAAAAGATCGAAACGTCGCGAGGGGTTGAGGAACTTCCAGGCGCCGTTCACGCGCCGTTTTTGTGCGTCGCCTGCAGCAGTTCACGTCGGAAGAGTGTCGGATCCGCTTCGTTTCCTCTTCTTGCTTAATCCCTGGTGGTTTTATTCGGGCTGATTAAAGAGCAGAACCTCTGGAACATGCCATACTTTTCCCAAACACTGCTGGTCTAGAAGGAATGTCAAAATAACATGTCAAAACAGGACATCACTGCTGGCATACAGTGGGGCGCCTCGTACGTCCCGCACGGCAGCGTTTCTACGTTTTTCAACTATGCCTTAGCCTGATTTAGCCTTGTGTCCAGAGTCCGAGCCTGTGCCCGGGCTGTGTAAGCGGACCTTAAGGTCGCGGGATCAATACCTGCTTGCTGATAGGATAAATATGTACTAACGGTACTAAAGGTACTGATGCAAGTTCTGGGACGTGCTGTAGCTTGTTTACGCTGTTTCGGAGAGACGAGTCTGCCGTTTGGAGCCGTCGTGAGCTTTGAGAGGGTGCTGGATCTCGTCGCTAACTTGGTTAAGTGGCTTAAGACTGAGTTATGGATGTCCCAGTCCTTTAACGCCGAGTCCCACCTCATCTTCCGTGGCTGGTCAGCTAATGACTGAGCCCTTTATGGGCTGAAAGCGTGTCAGAAAGGGGAAAACTCTAAGGTCTTGAGCTCCCTCCTGGAACGGGCCGTAAAACTGCCGTCCTAATTAGAAGAGAAGAGAAGAGAAGAGAAGGGTTGCCAGGTGTTTGGCGTGCACACGGCAGTAAACAATCCGAATGGCACGCTGACCTTTTACTCAAAGTGCTGAGCATGATGTCATCGCTCCTCTCGGCAGGAGCAGCTATTTGCTAAAGGACTCGTCACTGATCCGTTGCGCTACTTGTTTAGTTGTCGTTTGCGTGGCTTTGTGGGTCAGGCCCTGGACTCCTCAAGGTTGCGAGTTCAAATCCTGGCTCCAGCAAAGGGCGACGGTTTGTAAACGAAGTCAGTCCCGGGTTTACTCATCAGGCAGAGTTAGACATGAAACCATGACCTCGTCAGTACCTAGCATAGTTTGATTGGGTGACTAATACTGAGTAACCATTCGGTGACGCTCAGGCTCTCTGGGTATTTATCTGATAAATGAGGTAGAGGGGTGACTAGTGGCTGTGATTTAAAGGAAGTTTTCTACCCTGGATCGACGCTTTTAGGGCCTTTTTGTTTTATGCCAGAGAAGCTTACAGTTCTGTAGGAACCTTTTTTCTTTTACTTGAGACAGGCGTGGCTATACAGATATGGATCCACATGGCCTTCTGCTTCTCCTCGTGTCTCTTTACCCTTTCCGGACAGTTAGGGAGGTTAAATATTGATGTTCTGTGCGTTGAGTCGCGTTGAATAGAAACGGGACGAGGTATTTTAGACGGCGGCGGTCTGCTTGGCTTGCGTGCGTTGTTGTCCTAAATCCCGGATTCTAATCGGTCACACGGTGTTTAAACTCGGTCGTAAGTTGAGACTGATGCACTCGATTTATGACCTTAATTATTTTATGCTTTGTTTGATAGCAGATTTTTTGATATCAGCTTCCTCCTGAGCCTGAAACACAGCCGTCCCTCAGCCACGGTTTGTCTTCAGTCAAAAATGACTGAGAGATTTCTTTCTTTCACGTCAGCCTGCGCTGAGCCAGAATGAAAAATAAATAAATAAAAAAAAGCCCCGTGCAGAACCTTTTCCCCCTACAGAGCCACTGCGTCGTGTTATTGCGCTGTGATATCGGCTGAAAAGGTCCCGCTCAACGAAATCTGAGTATTATACAAAAAAAAATAAAAAATATCTGACCAAACCCATTCTTGTTTTTCGTACTCTCTGTTCACCGTCGCCTGACCGTGCTATGGTTGCGCCTTTGAAGTGGTGAGCCCCTGCTCGGTTCTGTGTGGTGTTTTGGAGCTTCAAAGAACAGCTATTATGATGTCATTGTGTGCTTGTACTGGCTACCACAGGTGCAACCAGTAAAACCGTTCTGGTAGGGAAAAAACCCGGGGAAGTTTCTTCTTTTTTCCTGCCGCATGAATATCGTTAAGGGCCTTGCTCAAGGACCCAACTGTGGTAACTTGGCAGAGGTGGGATTTGAACCCTGGACCTTCTGGTCCAGAGTCAAGTACCTTAACCGCTAGGCTACTGCAGTCCCTGGCGTAACGTGGTGCGTTTCCACGCTGGCCGTTCAAGCGTCCTGCAAAGAGCGTACTCCGATCCACAAACCAGATTAAGAAATCCTCTCAGCTCTTTGGATCTCTCTGCGCACGGATTCTTGTTCAGAATCGGGATCCGCTTTATTTCGCTAAGTATGTTTACACACACACACAGGGAATTTGGTTCCGGTTAATGCTGTCTCTCTGTTACATGTCATTTTAAAGTCTACAAAATCTCTAAATTATAAATAGAATGAGGTTGCACTGTTCCCCAATTCTTGGCGCTGTTCTCAGTTCGCGAACACGCTTGCCAGATCCTCTTATTCTAAGCGGTGCGTTCACGTTCGCTGATCCCGGTTGCCTTGAATTGCACCAAAGCGAATATCCCTCCCTCCCCGCTCGCACGCCGCTCTGCACTCGCTCTGGGCACGCTTTCGTCATCACCATACTTTAAAGATCCACAGCAAATCTTTGACGTGTGTGTTTTTGAAATATTGTATTTATTCATTTTGGGCGCCCTCTCGTACACCTTATAGTAAATGTATTTGCTATAAGACGGGGAAGTTCCGCGTCCAAATCCACGGTTCAGAAGAGCTTCTTAGACCCGGTTGCTTATTTCTCTCAGGGGATCTGGCAACCGTGGACGACGCTTTTTTTTAACTTGTCGAAACCTAACAAGAACCGAGTGCCATAAACCCTTTTCATGTTTGTTCTTTAAATCTCCCGTTCATGCTCCTTTGTGCCACCAGATCGTCAGCCTAACCGAAGATCGGTAGAATTGCCGGGACGACCCAGCGCCGCGTGACGCCTTCGGCCCCTATGCGCCTCCACCTCCTCGTGGATCCCAAGGAATCTCGGGCCCCTCATGGAACACCGCCTGGGAGCGCCGCCGCCCAGGAAGTGACCGCCATGGACGTCGCTCCCGTCCCTCCGCCTGCGATTCCCCCTCCACCCCCGCCGCCGCCTCCTCCTCCTCCGCCACCACCCCCTCCGGCACAGGTCGCCGCCGCCGTCGGCCGGATCGGCCCTGCTCGGAAGCACCGGCTCCGCAACCTGAACTGGGAGCGGATCCCTAAGGAGCGCGTGGAGGGGCGCAATAGCTTGTGGAGTGGCTCGCTGACGGGGTGCGAGGACGACGAGTTCCCCATCGACCTGCGCTCACTGGACGAGCTCTTTGGCCAGAAGGAGGCGAACAAAGCGGAGCGAAGCGACAGTTTGAGGCGCAGCTTCCGTCGCTGCAGGTCCCCGCAAGAACCCTGCTCTGAGAAGGTGAGACATAACGCAGGCCGTGAGGCCGCGAGGGACGAGCTGGTTTCGTTGTCGCACGCTGGATGCCACGGATTTGACTTTAAATCGGAGCCAGTGAAACCTGAGTGGTCTTTCACAGGCCTCAGTAGGCGGCTTATCTAGGTGACCTTCCTGGTAAAGATGAGAGCGAGCTGCCTGATGACGCCTCCCAAACGTGCCGCTTGTTTACAGCTGTAAATGCGACGTGCGGAATTTGATCTGTTAGCCACTCAAGCCGGATGACTTTGCTGCTTTTCTCTTTGATTTCAGGTTTCCCTGCTCGATTCCAAGCGCAGCATGAACGTTGGGATCTTCCTGCGGCAGTTCAAAACGTAAGGGCGCTCTTACTTTTCACGCTCTTCACAAACTGTTTGAAGGCGCCAGTGGCGTTTATGGCTGGGGGGTGGGGAGGGAGGAACTGGAGGTGTCCTGTATTACACTCGAAAGGAAACCCCAGAGGGCTCCCTCTGGCCAGTGGAGTGAAGCGTTTGTTTTGAGAGACAGAAATTGCCCTTTTGGGTGTGAAAAGGAAGTGGGGTTAAGGGGCAGGCAGCTGTTTCAGACCAGCAGTGTGGCGTTTTTAGGGGGCGAACAGCTGAGTTCGATGTTTAGGAAAGGGTTTGAAGGTCAGACCAAATAAAGGCACGTCAGCCAGCGGACGTTTTGCTCCTATGCCGCTTTTAGGACCTGGCCGATCAGCCGATGGATGTGTGCTCCGCGACCAACCCATAATCTCGCAGGAGTGTCGCCGTTTCGTTTTGTAACGTCTACTTACGGGCGAAGAATATTCGCATGCCGCAGTGCAGAATCTCCCCGAAAGTGTTTGGCAGCCATTTCACAGGCGCTGCTGTGTTTAATTACCGGGTTGCCAGATCTCGCATCGGAAACGAGCAGCCGGGTCTAAGGGAATAAACCCAAAAGTGGTGAATTGGCTTTAGAAAAAAAAACAAGTGATCTGCTTGATCAGTCAAAACTTGATCATGCATTTGTAACTTTGTCGGTTGAACAAAACCCACTTGCAGGGATATTGGCGAGAGAGACAAGCCCACATGTAACAAGTAACTCCCCTGCCGTTCTTCCTGGCTGGTCGCGTAGTATAAACCCGAAGTTTAAACGTTGCAATTACATTGCAGAAAAAGTCACGAGTATCGGTTGATCGGATTATTGGCAAAATCTGCTTTCCTGAAGTAATCGGATTGTTGCCTTCGTTGAAAATGCGCCAACAAGGGGGATAGTAACAGAGATCTGAAATTTTTGGGCCCAAGAAACGTGAGGTTAGGAAAAACTAAAAGATCTAGGATGCAAGCCACAGTAGCCATGGCTGAATAACGAGGCGTTTTATTTAACATCAGCATTAAAGACGTGACCGTTAGGGTTTTATCCATTTATTTGATCGTTCTCCTCCGGACGGGCGGCTCGCTGCTGGCTTATACGTTGCTGTTTTGCGCAGGTGTGTCAGTTTAGGAACTGTTCAGATGAACGTCGGATCTAGATCAGATTAAAAGAACAGTAAGAACAGCCTCGAGACAGAATCGGATTTGGGCCACTGTAACGTGAAGACCTTGGTGTCTCGCTGGGCCTTAGTGACCTGACCTGTAGCCTGAACGTTGGGGTGGTCGGTTCAATGGGGCGGGTGACGTTTCACGGGAACCACTGCAGGTATTCGTGTCATTTCCTGGTTGTTGTAAGCCTTGCGGTTCCAGTTCAACATGGATGAAGTCGCGTCTTCGTTTCTCAGGAGGCCGAATGCGGACGAGAAAGCTTTTGCGAACTGCGTGTCGTGTTGAATGTTTTTTTTTTTCCCCCTTCTTGTTTTTACAAACGTGTAGGCTGAATGCAGTCAGCGGTGCGTGCTGCCGATTGTCTTGTGCTGCCTTGCAAACGAAACAGGAACTACAGGTGTCAAGAACGAACGTTTGAATGGAAACCTGACTGAGCTATAGAGAGGCTCTCATTCATGGAGAGCACCGAAGCGTTGGTCTTATCGGGCCGATTTAAACGCTTAATAAACATGAAATGAGATTCGATTTGTGCAGGACAAGGGAGGGCCATTGTCCCCCCAAAAAGCCTGGAAAGAACACCTGGGTTTTTGAGCTTTTATGTTCGTACGCTCTCACTGCAACCGTAGCTTATTGGGTTGAGTTACAATGCAATCAGTCAGCTGATTATCGCATAGTTGCTAGGATTAGTGCTTAGGTCCTGATAAACGCAGCACGTACAAATGAGATCACCTCACGCTAATGATGCCATCATGATCGGATTTCAGCAGTCTCTACGTACACGGGGTACTCCGATGTCTGAAAGAGGAGCAAGGCGTTTACCGTGTGTAAAGAAATCTGATAAAGCCCGCCGGATGAATCCTGCACCCCACACCTCTGCAGCGCTAACGGGCTACAGGCTTATCGGGCGTCGCACGTCCTGGAGGATTTCTGAATTCAGCACCCAGCCTCGTCCCTTGTCACGCACCGTACGTTTCCTAATCCTCGAAAGAGCCGCTTGTTTTATTTGGGTTGGCGTCGTTACACACGTTGGCAGCGTATCGTGTTTGTGAGCAGCGAACTTGGCGAGGTGTGTCCGTGGCGTGAATGGCAAGGGAGGTTTGTGGTTTTTTCGCCGCCGTCTTCTCAGACGTGCAAGAAACACATTTGGTTTTTCAGAAATCCGGCTCCTTTGTGTTGTGGCCAGATCGTTCCACATCGTTTTTAATGGGTAAGAGAATGGATATTGCGCAAAGCAGATTTAAGGACTTAAAGAAAAAGAAAAGTCTGAAAAAACGATAATACCTGTCATATTACCCGCTCGGAATTTAGGCAACCGGTTTGAATGAACCCGAGTGTCCCCGTGTTGTGTTTATAAATGTGGGTTGTTGTTTTTTTTTTTTGGTTGTAGAAAACGAAAATGTGTCTGATGCAAAATAAAATTGGCCCTGTGAAACAGTTCAAAACCAGACAGTGTGGTGCTCCGGCTAAGGTTCTACTGGGTTATTTTCTGTCCTGGTTCATGTGGGTGTCACTTTGTTACTCCGGACAGGTTCGTAGAACAATGCAGGAGCTCAAGGTGTTGTCTTGGCCACCAAATTCTTCAGGTCTTAATCAATTACTATCCGGATCTATAAATGTTCTGGACAAACGGAGCCGATTCTGGCAACTTGCAGGATTGAAAGGATCTGCTGCTAACGTCTTGGTGTCAGCTGCCTCAGGACACCTTCAGAGTCCTTGTAGAGTCCAGACCTTGACGGGTCAGAGCCTAGGTAATCCCGCTATACAATATTAGGCGGGTGGTTTTAATGTTCTAGTACCAAAACAAAGCTTTTAATTATAGAGCTTGTTCAGGAGTCTGTTGTTATTCTCATTACAGAAACGGAGCTCGTTTGTTTCTATAGAAGCTTAATTTTAGGGTTCACAGTCTCCAAAAGTGTTTGATTCCCTGGCGGGTTTATTCCCGGGATAGCCAGATCACGTGAGGGTGGAAAAAAAACCCCCACTAAAGTCAGTGGGAAAAAAAGAGGCCAAATTAAGCCAAGTCTTTAGAATAGTTGGGCCTGGCAACCTGCTGGTTTAGGAAATTAGGTAACTGGTATACATGCTATGAGTAATCTGGTTACTGGGGTAAAATCCCCCTCTTTTTTTGGTTTCTCCATCAGAAAAAGCACAGTAGAAGCTCCGATACCCAGCACGTCTGTTTTGTGCGTCACCGGTGCTGCCGTTTTGTGGTGGCACTCCGTAAAGGGCTGATGTGACTTGGGACGGGGCCTCAGCCTACGTTTGTTGATTTTGAGTAAAACTGTAAAGTTGTTGTTGTTGTTGTGTTAATATTGTGCGCCTGAGCAAAAACGGAATGATCAGGTCATACTGGTTTGGTTGTGCTGGAAATAAACATACCAGACAGTTGCATGGTAACATTTTAAAGGATTTAGATCGTAACCGAAAACCACACGGCGTAAGCTGGGCCTCAAAACCAGAAAGCAAAATGCTTCAGATTGTTTCTGTCTGACTCTCGTCACCAAATGAATGAAATATTTTGTATGTAACCAGACGTTATTAACCAAGCAGAGATCTTTTTTTTTTTTTTTTTTTTAATTTTGTGCATGCAAAAACTGCTCATATCACCCTGTCATGAATAAAAAAAATAAAAGTACACTGCTCACAAAAAATGAGGGCATCTTTCATTATGGGAGATTTCATTTTGAAGTACAGTCGAATCCGGTTAATGGGAGCAGCCGCTTATTGGGAGCGAATCCTAAAGTACAGAAACAAATCCTATTATAGACCTGTAATTTTATTCCCTTATTTGGACCAAAGAAGGTGAGAAGCGAATAAGAAAAAGAAGCCACAAGTCGCCACTT
>JAUZST010031237.1:0-29122 GCA_034779995.1 Parotocinclus haroldoi | reverse complement strand
ATCAATGAGATATTTAGATTTTTACCTAATTAAAAAAGTACTAATTTTATTTTAAAGTCAATCCTTCTTCAGAAAGCACAAAAATGTTGTAGCTAGAGAACACATAAAAGATGATAGTCGTTGCTTTTAGACATTTGTTTACTACATTACCAGTGCAGAACCATTTTTAGCTTGACATAATTGGCAGGAAAGTGTTTTACAGCTCTTAGCAGCCCTTCCCACATAACCTCATGCTAACAAATATAATCGGAGAGCAGCATACAACTAAAGCCCTGGTAGGTTCTGGTGTAGGTGAAAACAACAAACATTAATTAATAAAAAATAAGTTTTTAAAAATAATTTAAATGCTCAAGTACTGTTTGAATGGGTGAGATCGATGTCAAAACAAAGCAGAATGTTGGTCTGTTGGTCTTGAGGGGTAGCTCCAGAGGGGTGAGGTCCAGATTTTAATTACAGTATTGAGGTAGGAAAGGGTAGGTCCATTTTAGCTAGGTGAGCACTGAGCATTCAAGAGACTGAACAAGTACCTGAATGGCATCTTTGGCATTTAAGGTTTGTGGCTAGGTCAGTTTGACAAACCTAGTCAAGTGGTTCAGATGGTTAACCAAAATCACTCAGAGGCTTTTTCCAGTTTCCAGAGGGTGTGATGGAGAGATGTACTGAGGAGATGGTACGATGGACATGGGAACGTGTCTTCAGGATTGTAAAGCAATTAAGGCTTGCTAGGGTTTAGCTTCAAGTGCTGTGTTTGCTAATGTCCATGACAAGATGTTTTTCCAACATGTTATGTGTCTGGTGGTAAGGAGGAGAGAATGGGGGGCTTGAATGGTTGAAATGTTCCTTGTTTACCATTATCTTCAAATAGCTGAAATTGAGCACATCGGCTCTCAGATCAGAGACTTGCAATCTAACGTAAGTGTTTCTCGAGCAGTCTAAACATCAGCATCAGCAACCTGTTGGTGGAAAAGGTTTAATAGACTCATAAAAGGGGCTAATTCTTTGTAGACAGCTATAAACACCCAGACACCTTTGACTTTGGACAGCGTGATAAACATTGAGCTCTTTAAAGAATTGGCTTGTTTTCTTGAGGTCTTTTTATGAAGGTGTTTAAAATTTCCAAATATAAATGTGTTGTGTTTGTGAAGTTCATCCAAGATTGGGCCTTTTTTTCCTTATATATTTTGCAAGATTTTTTCTACAGAGATTGTGTTATGACATTGTCAGTCAGTCTAGAAGACCTGGAATAAATGTTCATTATACCTATTTATGCCTCTATTAACTTCAGGGACAAATTGAGTGCAATTTTGTTCTCATCATATCCTCACACTTGCATCTTTGATCATTTTTCATGGATGGCCATATAAGTAATTTCCTCCGCCTTCATTATTCTCTAGAAGCTGCCGGTCTTGTGGGTGAACTGTTAACAAATGCAGCTTAACCACTCGGCGAGTGAGTTATAATAACGACGCCCTGTGCTGTTGTGTAATCTGTATATTACTGCCCGTTGAAAGGATGCTAAGGATGCTAAATACTGTCACAATAAGCACAATATCATCCAAAGTTCAAGATAACCTCTTTTCCAAAGCTTTGTGTGTGTGTGTGTGTGCTTATTTTTCCCATCAATGTTACTATGAAGTGTGATTAGTGATGAGGAGTGCAGTTTGTCCAGTGCAGTGGTTTATTTAATGGGCTCAGTGCTTTAATGGGCTACACTGCTCCCAAAATTGGGGGATGTTTCAAAATGAATATGAAGTGATTAAAAGAGAAGCATTGGACTTTATTTCATTAAACAGGATCATCAGAAAAGCAAATGAAAAGTCAAAGAAAGTTATTTGATTACGCAAATGAGATACAAACTCAATTAAGGTGACTGAGTAGCAAGTGATATATTAATGGGGATGAACAGAAACATGTTAAATTGGACGAGAGTGCCCACACATTAATTGTTCAGTAGAGTTTATGGTCACCCAAAAGTGCCAAACACCCTGACGGTGATGGGACATGGACAGGATCAGATTATCCAGCAGTTTTCAGTATTCAGTATTCATCAGGCAACAGTAACACCAGGACATATGATGTCAAGGAGCAATTCTGTTTAGCCATTATGTACCATTTGTGAATAAGGTGGGAGATTTTCCCCCAAAAACTAAGGAATACATACATGGTGTAAGGTGACAGTAACATGAAGTGGGATTATGGGCCATAATTATCAACGCATTGTGAGTTGTAGCCGTAAGTGTTATTTTTCCACCATAAATGTCGTCATGTTGTCTGAATAATCCATGCCAGGACAATATTTCCTCGAAACTACATATAGTTCAATAACCCCACTGTTCAGAGATGGAACACGTTTAGTGGACACAATGCAAACCTGGTCAAACATCCTGATCAGAAGGAATGATATATTTTCATCAATTTATTGACTTGTTGCTTGTGGTTTGTGAATCTGTTTACACCAAGCCTAGTCTATTCATGCAACCGTTCGAACAAGACTGAGTCACCTTCATCCAGTTCCTTCATCGACTTCATGTCATACAAGAGCAGGTGAGACAATTCGTAAGAATTTCATGAATATTCAAGAGACTTTGATGTCGTTTTAAGAGTCAGCTGCTTTGGTGCCATTTTGCATTGTTTTAACATGAATAATTTGGACAAAAAAGTGAAAAATGGCTTTCAACGTTTTATTGAAAAATATAAAAATAACATTCTCCTGCACAACAGAAAACGACTGTTTGCTCATTAGTTTATTAACAAACTTAAACAGTGCTTTGTATAAGGTACAATACGACTGGACAGTCTTCGTCAGATAAAATAACTTCTCAGTACAGTACTCTGAAAATAATTATTTCGTTAAAAGAAAAATGAACGCATCATTGTTTTTTTTTATTTTACAACTTCAACTTTGCACTTGCACAGCAAATATGGAACGTGATGCCCGTGTCCGTACTCATTTCTACAAATAAATAATAAATACAGTATAAATAGCCTACATTAGGATGGAAAGCAGCACTGTGGCGCAGAATGTTATGATTTGTGCTAAATGTAAAAGGAAATCAGTTTTGGCAGGTCGGTGTAAGTTTACTAGCCGTAAATCTCCATCATTTTCCTGTTGCTGTGCGCCTGCTGCGCCAGCTGTTCGGCGCGCGCCATCTCCAGCACCTCGCGCAGCAGGTGGAAGGTCAGGTCCAGGGAGATGGGCGGTTCCTCGCCGCGCCGCGCTCTTTCTGCAGGGGCATCGCGGAGTCCCCGGACGGCTTCTCCGATCTCGCCCTCCCCACGGAGCAGCTGCTGGGTGAGTCTGAGCTGCAGCGCTCTTTTAAACACCGCCGCAGCGGGTTCGGGACGCACCTCACTCTCGCGCTGGTTCCCGTTGCCCAAGCGGATGAAATACTCCTCTCCCAGCCTCGCCCATACGGGCCGCGTTCGCCGCTGATCGTCTTCCTCCTCCAGCACTCCGGATGCTCGCCGCTCGGCTCCGTCCACAGCACGGCACTCGTTCATCCGTGGCGGGAAGGCGACGAGAAGAGCGGCGGCGGTCGTGACAAGAAAGTGGAGCTTCATAGCCGGGAGGATGCTAAGGGGAACAAGGCGGGAACAATTACGCGCACGGACCGACTGCGTTACCGAGCTACAAACTGTGTTCTGAGTTCATCAAGATCAAGTTTTTTTCTGCGTAAAGTTGGCGCGCCTACCTGCTAGGTCTATTAAACTAGACCTGGGCTGCGTCCCAAACTACATACGTCTTAAAGAAAAGATTAATTGTGGGCTCTTTGCGTGATTAACGATTTTAAAACCATATAACGGATTCTTTGAATGATTACCCCTGAGGAACAAACTTTTTTTTAAAGTGCAAATTAAATGTTTGTCCCACGACTTTTGTGAAGGCAAAAGGCAGTATCGACTTTGAGGTATCTGATTGTGTTTAAGATTAAAATCATTACAAGTGCTGTGCAAAAGCAGCTAATTTCTACTAAAAGAAACCTTATATCTAATGATCTAAGTACTGCACGTCCATACTTGTAAACAAGTCAACTTTGAAGTCATTTTCTCTCTTCCAATACAGGGGTGTTTAATGTCATCTGCCCTATTCGTCATACTTACCTTTAAGACTATTAAGTATGGTAGTATGGGATTTGGGACGCAGGCATCCTTGTTTTTGGAGAGAATAACGCACTGAAGTTTGCAAACGAAAACAATAAAATCTCCAGTCCCTGTATCATTCACATGAATTACATATAATAGATCAGTTTCTCAAACAATTTTGTACACATATACACAAAAGATGTGCTTATAACAGAAAATAGTTTAGGCTACTCAAAGAATAAATGTTGCCCTATAGCCTACCTTGAATGGCCAAATGACAGGTAGCCGATATCCACGATATTCTCTGTCTACTTTAGGATATTAGATGGCTGTGGTTTCTCCAGGCTGCTCGATCAAGATATACTACAAGATATGAGTTTGAGGACTTCTTCAGAGGTGGGCTTGGACTTTGGGTTTATATAGTCTTTGCGCATGCGCAGAACACAATGAATGGACCTGAATGAACGTAAGAGTGTGCTTGCAATCTGAATGAGTCATCGAGGTGTGTGTGTGCGTGTGTGTGTGTGTGTGTGTGTGTGTGTGTGTGTGTGTGTGTGTGTGTGTGCGTGTGTGTGTTAAAGAATGTGTGCGCGCATCCCCATTTAAAGTGAGATATAGTAAAGAACATTTCGAGAAACAAGGTTTTTTTAAACTAAATATGTCTGGACCAGTTTTTCTGTTTTCAGTTTCAATTTTCCCCAAATAAATGTGACATTAAAGCAGTCCAGTGGGTATCAAACTCTACATAGGCTATGCGTAATAAGTATCCAGACAAAGATAAAGGCTAAAGTCTTGTTTGAAAACGAATGTGGGAACGAATGAATATGCATCATTAATTATTAAAAAGTACATCTTAATTGGACATAATTAGAAAGTTCAATTCCTCACAGCAGAATGGAATTTGGAGTTTCTCAGAATCAAAGCACAGTCTAACGACCTGTAATAAACTGCAGATGCAGCACTCATAAAATGCAATTTCTATTGTATTTCTAAGTTATGATAGGCTATTTGCCTTAGCATATACGAACATCTGATAGGTTAAGAGAGTTAATCTAGATCAAGTGTTTAATAATGTTATTAAGCTTTGTCCAGCATATCCGGTTCGGTTCCAACCTGGACTCCTGTGTGGACTCTCCTGTGTCTGTGTGGGTTTATTCTGGGTGCTCCGGTTTTCTCCCACATTTCAAAGACATGCATTAGGTTGATTGGCTCATGACTAGAGAGTTGATATAACCTTATGTCTGTTGTAAATATAGCTACTGATGCTGTCACTCTAAATTAACCCAATAAAGAAATGCTTGAGTATCGATGTAACCTTGCTCCTGTCATGAATAACCATTGCTGCTGACTTGACATTTAATAAACAAAGAAACAAAAAAACTCGGACCTGAGCAACGATCATTATCTGTTACATACACTGTTACACAAAATTAGGGGATATTCTATTGTAAGATATTTCATTTTTTAAATATCTCATAATCTTTCTAAGCAGTATAAATGTCATGCTTGCACACAACTACCCCCATAATTGCTCTACAGTACTACTACACAAAGCTCTGCCCCTTCAAGTCACCGCCGACAAAGCAGCGCCATTGATGGAGGGCATGAATCTGGATGTCAAATTTCTCCAAATTTGAACATGGCCTTGAAATTTATTATACTGATCTGTCTCAATGAAGGATTTAGCAAGTGCAACTTTACTCATGAAAGTCTAGTTTGACTGCATCTTTAGGGTTAGGGGTAGGATAGTTGTACAAAAAAAGGCAAAAACAATCACATATGACATATTTGAAGACATTTTAATGATAAATGCATTAAACCTTTACGTTTACGAAAGTACCAGCATGGGTGGCATGATAGCACAGTGATTACCTGGTTCACCTCCAGGAATTTTAAATCGAGTCTCAACAAGGGTGTTGCCTTTGAGGAGTTTGTTTATTTCCATCGTAGGGCACACACACTCACGCACTATGGAAAATTGAGGAACACAAATTAATCTAATGCATGTTTTTGTAATGTGGGAGGAAACCAGAGTACCAGGAGTAAACCCGACTCCTGTATCCTACATTTTACTCTTACATTTACTTTTATGCTAGGGATTAGGATCAAAATGTCTATTTTTACCAGAGAGCAGAGGTACTTTGCTATATTAATTCACCAGAATAGGTGTTCCAGCGATGGTGTTTATTAATTATTGAAGGCACTTCAGTTTAGGCCTGACTACACAGAAGCTGCACTTACCAACAATTGAATGTGAAGGCTTGGCAAACTTTGCAACATGTCAGTCATTGACGTCGAGAACAGCCAGAGCTGCAGAGATTCATTACAGATGCAGAACAGAGGATGACGTCATTGCTGTCAACCACCGCTGCCTCAAACTCTCGCATTCATTTAGCTGGTCCAGGAGGGAGGCACAAAGATGGAGCACCTTGACCTGAACTCCTTCAGACTACGCTTGGTCCTGCGCTGTCACCCAGTCTCTCCGACACGATCGACAGACAGCATAAATGATTCAAACTTAAATGATTAAACTTTTTTCCTTTTCCACTGCCAGGGTGCTTTTTTGTCTGTGAATTACTGCACGTGAATGCCACAAGCATTTCGTTTCCAGATAGGTTTCAGTCACTACTTGGCAGTGATGCTTCACTAATCTGTGTTTGCCATTGTGTGGGATCAAAAAGTTATGGCAGCAAAAGTAACTTAAAGCTAAAAGGTAATTACTCTTTGGATTTGTGAAGAAACCCTAGGGATAATAACGTCAAACAACAAGAAAAAGTGGATTTAGCTTGAGAATGATGTTATTAAGGATAATGACCGCATCCATCTCAAGCCAAAGCTGACAGGTGCAGAAAGCAGCAGCCATCTTAGTTCTATTTATGGATCATTGGTGGAGCTAGCGTGTCAAAAAAAGTTTGAGTTAATTCGCTCAAACTTAGCTCCGGTGATTCAGTCTGCAAATTAATTATTGAAGTGTTTTAATACATAATGGCAGCCTTCTGTCATTCTCTTTAGATCCCAAAAGAAAACGTAATGTTCCCCTACCCCAAATCCATTGGAACTATATTTGTACATCAAAAGCTTGTTACTTTTCGCCATGTGTGGGAGAGATCATTTTGAGTTATTGCATTCAGACTCAAAGAAAGTGCTGGGGTCAAAAGCTTAAGGGTTTCCAGACTGAGTTTCTTCCTCGTCCTTTGAGTCTCTGAGACGTTAAGGGTTTCGGAAAGAAATCAGCAGCAACACACAGTCACAAGGTTGGTTTGCCTGTGGTTTTTAAAGTCAGCACATTTTTAAATTACAGGAAAATAGCATCACACATGCTGGGGGTTTATTATCAGGTTTTCTGTATTAACTGTATAAGTAGTACGTCACCACTGCTGGAAAAGAAATCTCAGCCAGCTTATTACATCGTAAATGTAGACATCATCTTATATCACTCGTTACCATGCTAAGCATTTATTTAAACTACATTTAAACTTCTGTTTTGAGAAATATTCCTGGGACAAAACTGATAACAAATATTCCCAGTGGAAGAACACCGACACTACACCAGTCTCATAGCACATGCTTGTGAATAATCACAACATCATGCAAATGTAAACCTAAAATTAGACCTCACATGGATACTGAAAACCACAAAGCACCATCTTATTATTTTAATCCAGTATGTTCTGTATCACACAAAAAAAAAAAAAACGGCAGTTGATGTGAGACTGGGGTATTCACAAAATTTGTGTGGGACAGTCCTTGAGGTTTAAATTGTCTTGGGGCCTTGAAACTTAGCATATTGATTCTGGAGCAGAAAGACCTTACCTACACTGGCCGCTGTTAGTGTCACAGCTGATGTCCTGAGCCGTGACGCCAGGCCGAGAACAGTTACACATCTCGCAGCCCACCAAAGGATGGCAGCCGAATGTCTGTGGCTCACACTGCACACATTCTGGTAGTAGTGTACGCGGAGGACAGATACACTCACCCGTCACTGGCTCACACAGGCGCGTACCACAGTTACATTCTGCAAATTAGTGCAAATATGCACATGAGTTGGTATTAAAAACAAACAAATAAACATGACTTTGCCCATCCACTCCACACATCAAGTAACTGTAGCTGGGAATAGATCCTGGCTTGCTAAAGCAGTGTGCTCATAACACTACCTGCAGTGTAGCTTGCCAGACAGTGTATTTATGTGGTTGTGTATTCTATTGCAATTCTACTTCTGTAGATAATAATAATAATGCTTTAGTACTAAAGGATTCATGTGAGTTATGAATACACCTAATAGTCTCAGTGTTACTACTCACGTCTGCAGTTGGGAAAACCATAGTATCCAGTGGCACACTGTGAGCAGTCTCGGCCAATCACGTTAGGCCTGCATGCGCACTGGCCACCGAAGGGTTGGCAGGTATCACTCTCAGACCCAGCTTCGTGACAGCCACATGGCATGGCACCATTGTTGAAGTGGGATGAGAGAGACGCAGCTGCAGTCCGACAGAACTGAGATGCTGTCTGAGGGCTAGAGGGAAAGTCATCAAGTAGTAAATATTCAGTGGTAAAATGTGTACATACAAAGGTTGTGATAAATATGTTTGTCACTAAGCAGTTGTTATTGCGTTAGTCTAGGTCTCTAGTAAATATAATTAATTGCGTAATTATCATACGTACTCAATGTGGAAGCTGTTTTGTCCGCAGTGGCTAATGAAGTCGTATGATTTGTCCAGCTGCTCTTCTGACAGGTAACTAGAGCTGTAGCTGCTCTCTGGTACAACTAGGACATGGTCCTGTTACACAAAAATAAAAACACAAAGTTGTTTTGATACAGAATGGTGTAGGTGTACAGCAAATTGATCACAACCTAATATTCATAATTCACAATTCATAATGATACAATATATAGGCTTGCTAAAAGGTTTGCTAAAACAATATTGCCACCAAAAATGTACACCCATCCAGTTTATTAGGTACACCTGTTTAACTGCTTGTTAACGCAAATATCTAATCAGCCAAACACATGGCAGCAACTCTGTATTTAGATACAGTTGGTCAAGATGAGCATTGGAATGTGAAGTGATTTACGTGAACATGGCAAGGTTGTTGGTGCTAGAACAGCTGGTTTTCATATTTCAGAACCTACTGACCTACTTACTGGGATTTTCACACACAGCTAATCACAGGTTTGGTCTCATTGTCAAAATACCTTGTTGATGGCAAAAGTTATAGGAGAAATATCTGATTGGTTTGAGCACAAAAAAACAAGCAACAATAACTCAACCACTAAATATAAGTATGTGGAAGAACATCTCTGAATGCATAACAAGTGAAACCTTATAACAGAAGATCACAGCACTCCTGTCTAATAGAAGATTAGATAAATGTTGCCTGGTCTGATAAGTCTCAATATCTACTGCAGCATATATATGGTAGGGTCAGAATTTTGTGCAAACATTGTAAAAGCATGGATCCATCCTTGTATCAACAGTTCTAGTGGTCTAATGACTTGACTCCTATTTTCATTGGTGCATTTGACCAACTGAGCATGGTTTAAACACTATAGCCTACTTCAGTATTGTTGCTGACTATGTTCTTCCCTGTATAACCACAGTCACCAGATCAAAAATCCATTAGAGCACCTTTTGGATGTGGTGGAACGAAAGATTCACATCATAGATGTGCAGTTAATAAATCTATAGTAATTTTGTTATGCCATCATGTTAATATGGATCAAATTCTTTAAAAAATGTTTCCAACACCTTTTTGAATCTATGCCACAAAGCATTAAAGCAGTTCTGATCCAACCCCCCATACTAGCAAAGCATACTTAATAAAGTGGCCAGTGATATAAGTATACATAAGTTAAAATTTATTTTTAACCACAATCTGTACAATAACTTACCAGCCATAGTGTTTTGCCACCTGGAACACGAATGGTCACAATAACCTCGTGATCTGTTATGTCCAAAATAATGTGGTTGTCAGAGATAAAAATGCTACGGCAACCATAACCATGGGGACAGAAGGTAGCATTTGCATGGCCTGAGATAAGGGAATTAAAAAAGATAACAATTTTAGTGCCTTAATACTGTTAGGCTTCAGGTTATTCATAAATATATACAAGATATATCACACATGAACATATAATCTGTCATTTGCTGCTGCATAGATGACCCAACAGGCAGCATTAGTGATATCAGGAATAGTTGCGCACCATTCCAAATGCGTCCTCCGTTGATATAAACCTCCACTGTGAACATTGGGTGGAGGGGTTGCTGGTAATGCAAGATGAACACATAACGGCCCAAGGCATGCACACGTGTCTGGTACACTACTGCATTCTGCAAAACAAGGAAGTTCAGACTGACAATTAACTATAAAACTGCAAAACTGTAGTGATTGCATCATCTTCAATACCAATGCACTGATAGGAATATTAAAACATGCAACTGGAGTTCAATAAGATAATCTATGTGTACTTGTGAGGAATCCAGGCGGATATGGTCGCCATTGTTGGTAGCAGTAGGAGGTGCGTCTCGGGCAACCCAGACATCAGGGTAAAAGGGCACCTGCTCAGGCACAGAATCCAAAAATGACCCCTGTGGCACTGAGGAAGCTTGGCCTTCCTTCAGAACTACAGACTGTGATGGGATCTGGAACCGAGAGGGGATACACGAAGCACTGGGGAACAGAAAAGAGACAGGTAAAAATTAGTGTTAGGAAGACCTTTGGGCATCCCTAGTCAAATAACATATTTTGTATATTTTCCCCGATATATAGACACAACCTCTGCAGGGTCCATTACTAAACCTTACATTTCTATGATAAGTTTTACTTATTGCTAACAAGTCAATTTCTGGTACTCTACACATCAACTAGGGTATCAACCAGAAATATTTTATTAATATTTGCAGGGAACTGAATTGATCATGATCATGATAAAAATACAAGTAATTCTGCAATTATGTATTGCATTATGAATTATGTACAAATCATATTAATTGCCAATATAATATACACCATTACTGGTTGGTGCAAATTGTCAAGTGAAGTTTATTTCCATAACGCTTTAAAACTAAGTATTGTCTTAAAGCAGCTTTACAACTATCTAAGCCCAAGGTCGCAATTGAGAAAAGCTAGGGCAACAGTGGAAAGGAAAATGTTTTAAGCAAGAAAACTTCTGAGACTCAAACGTGACCCAGGAGCTTATATGTAAAAAAATATATAAATTACCTTATTAATAAATGTATAATAATAGTTCACATAAACAGAAAAAGAATAATTAAATTAGGGAAGATAATTAAAAGTATATAATAATGATAATAATAATGATAACTATATAGACTATAATAAATTAAAGGGATCACTATATTATGAAAAGCATGATAATGACCAGAAAATAAAATGCAGAATACAAAGTAGCGGTATTATATAATAAATAAAATAATAAATATTATAAAACAGAGAATATCAGTGAGCTGAGATCATCTGTTCTAATTAATACACAACAAGAGTTGATATGACTCTAAATTATATTGTGGGAATGTAACCATGATAATGACTGTTAAGTAAAGCTAGGCTCTCGTTTCGGCTTCATTACTGCCTTTACTTGCTCAGCTAGGTACAAACAAAAAAGGATGACAGATTTAAAATGGGTTTTTTGAAAACATTTAAAATAAATCACAGACAAAAACTTTACAAAAACATACCAAACCCAACATTTTGTAATGGTACCTGTAATTTTGGAGAAAAGTACCAGAGAATGACTTAAATGCTATTAAGTTGACAGCGGCTGCTATCAGTGAGTTTACTTTCAATAAGTTAGGTGTAAACAAACAAAAAAAACAAACAAGGTTTCTTTATTGCAACTTTTAGGGAGTCTTTCCTTTCCACTGTCACCCTAGGCTTTCTCAATTTGGGATTGGTCTTTTAAGATAACACAATATTGTAAAGATGCTTTGAGACAATGCTGCAAAAAGCACTATATAAATAAATATGCCTTAACAGGTCAGCATGATCACTAGCTGCAGCAGTTACAGAGTGACAGATTTTCAGTCCGTTCTGGCCTCTTTTGTCACTTGACTCAGACACAACTCGTCTAAACCAGATCAGGTGATCTGTTCTTGTAATGCTGACCTGACAGAGATTGTCCCATATTATAAATCTCAGAAACTGTTTAACTACCACACATTTTGTGAAAACATAGACCGAAATGAACGTTGACCAGCCATAACGATGGTCACGTTGTCTTTTTAGGCTATGCAAATATAAAAGGTATTTTTTTTACAAGAAAACTGCATTAAAAACAACTACATTATGAAGTAACTTCATTTATTTATACACTTTCTACTTTTTTCTTGATCTTAAGCAGGTTCATAGGAAAGCCGGTGTCTAGCTGGCAGCACAGGGCACAAGCCAGGAACAACCCAAGATAGGGCATCAATCCATTGTAACACATATAAGTTCACATTCTCATACACACACTCACACACTAGAGGCACTTTAGAGACACCAATTAACATAACACCCATATCTATGGACTCAGGAAACTGGAGCACCCAAACCCAGGACCTTCTCACTCTGAGGTGACAGTGCTACCCACTGAGCCTCTGTGTCACCCTACACAAAAGGAACTAGCATTTAAAAAAATCACATTATATTATATTATAATAAATAATAAGTATTATAAGTAATAAATATAAGTATTACTATTGTCTTATGCATTTGTTAAGAAATTGGTCACTAAAGTCAATTGACATTTTTCCGATGCTTATTTATTGGTTACTTGGAGGGCATTATATATCTGACATTATCTTTCTAATTCTGTAAAAATAATTGCATTACAGATGTATCACATGCAGTACGTTCTAGGTATATATTCAGGTAGCATTACCATGTTATCTTACCTGTCTGGAGCGAATTGTCCATGGGTGCTGATGCAGTGGACTCCAGGTTTCAGGTACTCCATAGTGAACTGAGCATGAGGTATCAGGAACACTTTGTGCTGTAGGACAGATTAGATACACATATCAAACTCTTTAGACTTCAAGTATATGACATGACACAAAACAGACACTCTGGCTCCTGCTTCTTAAGCCAATAATAGAGACATATCAGACATCTGACTGTTTGTTGAACTGCCACAGATAACAGACACCTATAGAAGATACCTGTTTTTAGCACTTGGACATAGGGCACAGATATCACACTCCTGTTCCTCTAACATGAACAGAGATTAGACACCTACATATTAAGTGTGAGATTACAAAAATGTCTTCTAACCAAGAAAAAGTTGCTCCGGTCTGCAATGAGCTGCACATCAACCTCAGAAGAAAGAGTGAAGACAGCTATACGGTTCCTCTCATCGACAGACACAGCACGGCATAAGACACTACAAAACATAAAAGAGATGTCAATACACCAGAGCACTATACAAAGTAACCTCAGTCCAACAGCACAAACACAAACACACACACACACCTGTACTTGCAGTGGAGCACTGTGAGGTGCTGTTGGTTACGCCCTGCCGCTGTGTTAACGGATACAGACAGAGTCTGTGCTTTGTCTTCATTGGCGTATTCAAACAGCAACACATAATCTCCAGGTACAGGTACTTGACCACGCAGCTGCATGTTGATCTGCATTCACATATAAGGTTGAATTGCTTATTGCTGTTGCTGTAAATGATGAATTGAAAAAAGAGTTAAGCTGAGCTGGGTGCTACACTCACATCATGGCCACTGCAAACGGCCATGCTAGGATGGCGAGGCGTAATCTTCTCAACACGGCAAGCTCTGGGCAGGTGATTATCTGCCCTGCAGCTGGCATCGTTACCAGATATAGACGGAAAATCCTCCAGAGGCAGGTACTTATACAGCCAACAACTGCAGATGTGAACACAGCACAAAACAGGATCTAAATAATAGTCAATATTGAACCTATAAGATGTGAACTGTTTACTTAAATGTGAATACTAGGACTAGTTCAAAGATTTAATTTCATCACTTGCTTTTCATCACAGTAATCATGATTGATTTTATTTTTGCTTGCTATTTTTTATAGTTCTTAAATTAAATTTGAAATACATAGGCATATGAGTAAACAATATTAACTTTAACAAACTGTACAGTGGGGCAAAATAAGTCAGTGATTGTACAAGTTCTCCTATTTATAAAGATGAGAGAGGTCTGTAATTTTCATCATAGGTACACTTCAGATATGAGAAACAAAATAAGAAAAAATCAAGGAAATCACATTGGAGGATATTTAAAGAATGTACTTATTATTGTATTATTATGGTGGAAAATAAGTATTTGGTTAATAACAAAAATCTACTCAATACTTTGTAACATAAAATTTGTTGGCAATGACAGAGATCAAACTTTTCCTGTAAGTCTTCACCAGGTTTGCACACAATGTAGCTGGTATTTTGGCCCATTCCTCCATGCAGATCTCTTGTAGAGCAGTGATGTTTTGGGGCTGTCGCTTGGCAACATGGACTTTCAACTCCCTCCACAAATTTTCTATGGAGTTGAGGTCTGAAGACTGGCTAGACTACTCCAGTACCTTGAAATGCTTTTTATGGAGCCACTCTTGTTGCTGAAGTGATGTGTTTGTTGCCATTCTGGAAGACCCTGTGAGGTTCCATCTTCAATGCTCTCACTAATGGAAGGAGGTTTTAGCCTAACATCTCATGATACATGGCCCTGTTCATTCGTTCCTTAAGATGGATCAGTCGTCATATCCCCTTTGCAGAAAAACAGCCCCAAATCGTGATGTTTCCACCAACATGCAACTCAGCATTCTTTTTCCTTCAAACATGACGAGTTGAGTTTTTACCAAAAAGTTCTATTTTGGTTTAATCTGACCACGTGATATTTTCCCAATCCTCTTCTGGATCATCCATATGTTCTTTGGTTTAAACTTCAGACGGGTCTGGACATTTACTGGCTTAAGCAGGGGGACACGGCTGCCACTGCAGGATTTGAGTCCCTCTCAGCGTAGTGTGTTACTGATGGTAGCTTTTGTTACTTTGGTCCCAGCTCTCTGCAGGTCATTCATCAGGTCCTTCCGTGTAGTTCTGGGATTTTTGCTCACCGTTCCCATGATCATTTTGACCCCACGGGATGAAATCTTGCATCTTCCATTTTCTTACAATTACTCCCACAGCTGATTTATTCACACCAACCCGCTTGCCTGTTGCGGATTCACTCTTCCCAGCCTGGTGCAGGTCTACAATTTTCTTCCTGGTCTCCTTTGACAGCTCTTTGGTCTTGGTCATGGTTGAGTTTGAAGTGTGACTGTTTTTGGCTGTGGACAGGTGTCTTTTATACAGATATCGAGGTCCAACAGAAGCCATTAATACAGGTAACGAGTGGTTACAGTCTGTTAGAGCCAAAAATCACCACCATATTTTACAAATAAATCCTTTAAAAATCCTACAATGTGATTTCCTGGACTTTTTTGTCTCATAGTTGAAGTGTACCTATGATGAAAAATTTGCAAAATCTGTGGCTGACTAAATACTTTTTTACAGGGGAACCTTGGGATTTGAACGCCTCTTTACTATTCAGATATCAAATGGCCCATATTATTTTTTTTCATGAGAATTAATTCCAACTTTGAGCATCAGAAAGTGAAATAGAACACTCAGTGGTGTTCCAACCACCAGCTGGTGGTAATAATGCACTAATATGTTATGTCATACACATATAATAAAGACGAAATACAAAAGACAAAATAGGGTGTAATCATAATTATTAATCGTATATCATTATTATATTATTTTATTACTTTATTATGTATTTCTATATTGTATAACTGTATATTGGCCTGATTTCAGACACACCCTCAGTCTCAGTTGCCGCTGTCCCAGTGATAAGTCTTGCTAATATAAAGTAATTTCTTTATATTTCACTTATTGCTTGTCTTTAATCATTTAATGCATTGTAGTTCATCATGTCTAAGCTTGCTTTGAAACAGTGATGACATATGAATATAGGTGCAAAAAACAATTGTGGAGGTCGAGAACAGATGAATCCTATATACATTACGGCTTATGGGGAAATTTGATTCTGATAAATAGGAGTTCAAACGACCTTTTATGGAGTTCGAATTCTGAGGTTCCAATGTATTACTGTTTAAAAATGTATGGGGTAATTTAGAGAATTTATGGAGAAGCATGAGAAGCATGGATAAACTGTGAGAGGTTGTGAGAAATTAGCTTATTTAGCTTTAAATTAACAAAATTATATTCTCACATATTTCAGTGCTGTAAAGCGCTCATCCAGAGCACATAGCTAACCTGAGTAGTAACACCTGCTCATCATAATTTGCTTATAAGGAGTGTAATGCCAGCCAAACAATGCTCAGACATTCTGCAGCACATACCTGTATTCCACCTGCTAAATAAAGACATCAGCGCTGGTAAGCTCTTCCCACTAAAATCCTATTTGGCATGACTTATGAACTTATTTGATTAGCTAATTTTTATCTTGACTTGTATGTTAAGAGGGTGAGATGCTTAATACAGTTGTCGTAATATACTGACTTCTGATTAGGCCCCAGACTTGGGCTGTATGAACAGGGTTCAGTGACTTTCATCTGAAGAATGGGTGCTTCATAGTATGCACTGGGCAACAGCACCAGATAGTCCTAAAGAACCAAGCAGACAAAAAAGTTAACTAAAATATATTCCTTTGTTTATCACATTTTTCTGAAGACTAATCACATACACACATATACGCACGCACGTACGCAAACACACAGACACACACAGACACACACAGACTGTGTGGTGACAGGCAGAACAATTACATTCTCTTCCACTAGAGGACAGTACAACGTCTTGTTCCAATTAACTGGCTTAAGTAAAGCACACTGTTTCACACTGAATAAGTAAATTGAGACTAGATGTTCATTATATTTCAATGAATATACTTTTTGTGACTTTTTGTTTGGCGGTGTGCCTTGTGATTTTTCTTAATGTGAAACGTGCCGTGGTTCAAAAAGGTTGGGAAACACAATAATATTATATATTATATTTCTAATTAAAACCCCATATCAGAAACTGTGTATATATATATATATATTGTATATTGTCAGAAATAATTAATAATTATTAATATTAATTATTAATAATTATTAATAATTCAATAAAAATAAAATTTTTAAATAAAAATGGCCACTAAACTGCATAGTTACAGAATCAAAATACCTTTGCTTTACTTTCTGAACTGTATTACATAATTGTATTATGACCAGAAAAGCAAGAAATACGTACCAGAAGGATGCCTTCGGCCTCAATAATGACTGTCCAGGTGCCAGGGTTCAGCACAAATGGCTCCACAAAATTATTCTGGGGAACATTTACAAATGTGGGTTCCAAACTGGGGGCAAAAACGATCTGTTTAGATTGCTCTGAGCCTGGAAAGAGCGAGAAAGAGAATGAGATTAAAACACAAGGACACAGTAACACAGACATGTATTATTACTTTTAGGTTATTTGGATCTTATGTGGTCTACAAGTGTTTACAAGGATAATCAATACTGAAAATTCAGTGGCAGATCAGAACTGTCATTTGAGCCCTGCACCCTTCACACATACCTGTCCTGCTTTTCTGATAGGCTGTGATTTTGCCGTGGGAGACGGCAGCCCCAGTGCTTACATATTTGAGGATGAAACGTGTGAGATACATGTCCGCCTCACTCAGGTGCACCGTCAATTTAACTGCGCGCTGAGACAGACAGAGGAGGGAAAAGAGCAGAAGGAGAAGAGGGAGAGAGGGGAAGGGGAGGCATATAGCAAAGGTCTATGTTAAAGACCTGGTGATGGGGAAATCCAGTCTAGTAGTCTGGGTTCATGTTGTTGTGATGTGCATTTGGTCCTGGTTAAGAGCCACAGCAGCTAAATCAAGTATCAGGAAGCTATAGCTTTTAGGTTAATATTCTGGACTACAAAGGGCAAGAAGGCAAAGGCAGAGGAAAGGAAGGAAGGGAGGATGTGAGTAAGAAAAAAGCTGAAATAGCAGGTGAGACGGTGAGACTTACAGTTCCTGCACTGAGAATATCTGCTGTCCTCTCTCACAGAGACATGGCCCCAGGCGCCCACGCCTCCACGGTTAACGTAGCGCAACACCACGTGAAACAGATCCGGAGAGCTGACCACAACCTCAACCAGTACTCGTGACTTCACAGCGACAGAACGTGCAGGAGGAAGGAAGGAGAGTACAAAAAAGCAAAGCCTTGTCTTAAAACCACCACCACAACTAGATAATTCAGCCAGTTGCACCACCCAATATTTAAAATCTGACAATCTAATAAAGGTTTACTAACAGCCCTTGCAAAAAGCCACAAGCAAAGCCAAGCTACTTGATTAAAGACATCAGTTACAGCAGGTGGGCCCCAGAGTTATGAGCATGCACTGGACATCCTTCACATTTCACATGGACAATATATAAACTACTTTATATCTATTCTATTCTCATATTAACATATATAAACAATGCATTACAAATATATCATTTACAAAGACATTGCCTCTGTTTTAGCTCATTGTTATTTGTCCTCATTTGTACAAGTATAAGTTACTTGATGTCCACAATGCGTTTTGTGAAACTTGTATGTTATGCCATACACCATAATAAATATACAGAGTAACATGTACTGAATGAACAAACACGATGCTGATCAAATACAGTGCTGATGTTACATTCTTCCTTTCTCAGTCTGTAAGGATAGTAACCTTATCAGACCACAAACTTGTATGCTTTTGGCTGTTGTCTGAACTGACATAGTTCAGGATACCTGCAGCATACTTGCACTTTTTTTCATTTTATTAATTACCCTAGCCTGTATACTATTGGGTAATAGAATTGCAAAGAGCAGCAGACTGACAGGGAAGACAGTTGTGCAGTCATCAGGATATCAAAATGCTTTGCAAAATCTTGCAGAATGTTATTAGGGCCTTCTGCAATTGAGTTTTGTTGTAAATTTGTTTTATTTTATTACTTGTACTTTAATTAACAAAGTACAAAGTACAAATGAAAGAAAATGAGAAAATGTTCAACCGAGTCAAAGACTGCATAGACATATATAGCTTAATGATTTTAAGCCAGATAGAAGTACATTTAACATTCTCAGTTTCCTTAGAAAGATGACCCTGCAATGCATGTGGAATCACTTACCTGAATGGGGGACATCTGTGCATAGCCCCTCCAGCTGAAACCTTCGAACTCCAGTGGATTGTAGCCGAATCGCACTGGACGGCCATCCAGCATGGTGCCATCCTCAACTTCAAACTTCATATGGTGTAGGTCAGGGAAATAATGATCTGGGCGCGGTCTAGAAAACAAACCCACCGATTTATGTTGGAAGACAGGCAACAACAGTATCTCGAGGAAATGTGTTTTGCAGTTGAACTCACTGGCTGCATTTGGGTCCCTCCACATTGGGTCTGCATCTACACCTGCCTGTACTTTCATCACATGACAGACTAGCAGAACCACCAATATCACACTGACAACCTGGGCATGCAGAAATACACACATATAAGCTCGTCATGATTGAAGGTTTAATTAAAACCTACTTGAACGTATTTGAAGGAACAGTCTCACCTTGGCACCCAAAGTAGTTACCATTTTCCAGCTTAAAGTAGCCATCCTTACAAACCATACACCTTCCACCACACACATTAGGCTTGCAGTAACAATGCCCATTGAGCTGATAACACATATACATAACAAATCATTCAGAAAGTATCAACATTATAGGTTTTTACTCCACCATGCAGATGCACACTCAAAGTCATTACATAAGAGAGCACCACTGACCTGAGCACACTCTGCCACTTCACTCATGGTCCCTGCAGTGTTACACTCACAGTCTAAAATAACACACAACATAATCCATCATTAACACATTGTACTTCATTTACATCTCTGTCATGGGACTGACAAACCATGAAAACTTGTCAAGACAAATTACAGGAGAAGTTAATCATGAGAATAGAAAGGTTATTATGATTTACACACAAACCAGATGGGCTTGACAATAAAACCTATATTAAGTATACTATTTAGCAGTACAAAAATAGTTCACGTCCTGAAAAAAATATTTGTAAGAATCGAGAGCCTTATGTGTTATGAAAATGAGTATTAGCCATTAGGGCAATAACTGAAATGTAATTTTCTATTATTAAAGGTTTTAGGGGAAGGTAGCACTTCTTACTTGAACACCCGAGCACAGTGTCAGGTGACAGGTTCCAATAGAGGGGCTTGCACCTGTCACAGGCCACACCTTCCACATTAGGCTTACACTCACAGGAGCCCTACAAAACATGACAGCAAGTCTATATCAGAACTATTTTTAAGGAGAGCCACACGTTTTCATCATTAATACATTGGTCACTTATTATTTCTGTAATACAATTGACCATTGATATATTACCACAAAAAAGTCCTTACCACTGTGAGCAAGACCTCATTCTTGATAGAACCAGCAGGGTTACAAGTGCCAGCTAGATTTAATTAGAAATATATGAAATTAATATATTAATATTAATATTCAATAAAGGCTAAATATAATTAAAGGTTGGGAAACATGTAAGCAAGTCCACCTTGGCAGTGAGGGAATCCGTAGAATTCAGAGCTGCATTCATCACACCGCTGACCTACAACGTTGGGCTGACAGAAACACTGCCCCGTGACTGAATCACAAACACTATAGCGAGAACCCTCCAATGAGCACTGACAGGCTAAGAAAGAAAGAAAGAAATAGATTGACCATAATGACAAAGAACATAGAAACATGTAAACCCTTTACATGTTTTGTGCACTTTAATTTTAAACTTGTTGGGTATTAGTGTGTGTTGTGCTGTGGATGGATCAGACACTGTGGTGCTGCTGCTAGAGGTTTTAAACATTGTGTTGACTTATTGTGCTCTCTATTAGACACATCTACCATATCGCTCTACCATATAGATGTAAAATCAGACACAGTAGTAGTATCTGTTGCTGCACAGTTTGTGTTAGTCATCTTTTAATCATTCATCAGTGCTCACAGGTTGCTGCCTACAGGATGCTGGTGGCTGGACTTTTTTTAGTTAACACTTTTCAATCCAGCAGTGCCATTGAGCTACACTGAAGTGTATGATCCACTTATAGTAGCACAGTACACTGACTGAAGGACGGACAGACAGGCAGACAGACAGATAGTGATAGTGATCAGCGTGACTTACGGGAGCAAGTTGGGTAGCCGTAGTAACCTTGTGCACAAGACTCACACCTGAGGCCACTGTAATTGGGTTTGCAATGGCACTGTCCTGCAACACTGCAGACTGAGTTCAGTGATGTCCGTGGGTCACAGGTGCACACTGTTAAACAGAGTGTAAATGTAAGTTACAAGGTGCGAGGAGCTACTGTACTATAAGGGCTGGAGGGGTTCCCTAACATTAGCCCATACTAATTTTAAATTCTGCCATCTAACAGTTACATAGTATTTTCTTACCCTCACAGTTGGGATAAGAGTGGTAGCCAGAGCGGCACTGATCACAACGAGGACCTGTGAACTCCGGCCGACACACACACTGACCATTAGAGTCACAACCCCCTGGTACAGAGCCTATACTACTACAACCACACACTGCAGAAAGAGAGAAAGACAGAGAGAGAAAAAAGAGATTTGGTAATTGTATGTGTAAACACAAGCCCCAATCAATTATTAACCATATGACCTGACTGAACCTTAGACAAACAAGAAAATAAAAGAAGAAACATTCCTGCCTGCAATGGAAGTGTGTGTAGCTTAGCAGCGTTGCCAAGGTTGCAGAGCAGAGAATACAGTTAGTACACACTTACGTTGGCACAGAGGGTAGTTGAAGTAGCCAGGCTCACACTGCTCACATGAATAACCCTGAAAGCCACTTCTACACACACACTGCCCCGTTACGACGTCACATAACCCATCCTGGGAACCTGGACCAGAGCACTGACAGCCTAAGGAAATAACAGAAAGTTAGTATGTTTATGTGTGTGTGTGTGATTGTGATTGGGCTTTTGTTTGTGGGTGGCATTTTAAGGGCTGCATGAATTGTCGTTCAAACAAAACACAAACAAAAAAACACATAAATGGGTCAATATAAAGATAAATATACACTTGTATATGCGTGTATGCTGCTGGCGGCTACAACAGCCTGAAAAAGAACCTCTTTGTAAACCTCTACTAAGATTACTAAGTGAGTGGGTCAGGCACTAGCTTGTCTTTCTGGCACTGAGAAGAATTTCCGACACAATATATGGGAAAAATGAATTTTTCATAATAATTTTTTCAAATCATTTTAGTAATTTTTTAAAATATAGTCTCTCAAATCCTATTTATTTATATAGCGCTTTTTACAGTGGAGCTTTGTCATAAAGTAGCTTTACAAAATTAGATTGTCTTAGATTGTCTGAAATTGAGCAAGCCTGGGTTACAGTGGAAAGGAAAAACTCCCTGAACATTATAAGGAAGTAACCTATGGAGGACCAAGATGCATAAGGCACCCATCCTCCTTGTGTCAGGATGAGATTGCTTCTCGGTAATCTCTCCTGGCCGCCTTCTCCCTGGGCACCTCCCGCACTGCAGATGGCGCTCCCATCCCTGCCTCTTCTTCTCCTATTTAAACCCCTTTCTGTCTTTGTGTTTGGCCGGTTCTCTTCTTTTCCTTCCGAGATTCCGTGATCCTGCCCTTTCGTTATCCTTTCTGTTCTCTTCCCGATTCCTCTCGCTCTTTCTCCCATTTGCCTTGTTATATGTGTGTGTTGTATATACCGTTTCACCCTGTCATTGTTCTTTTGCACTGTATATAATAAACGTCACGCTCGCGTTTACAACTATCTCCTGTGTTTCCCTCCAAACACCGCGTTACCCCAGCACTCATGACAGAAGAACTGGCCAAGAATGGATGTAGCGAGAGGCACCCGAGACCAGGGCCTGCAGTACTGGGTTTTTCGGAATGGAGCCTGAGCTCGCCCTGGTCCAGGTTCTGAAGGTCCATCTGGGGAACCGGGTCCAGACCCGGACCCGCTGATCGTCCCAGTTCCGATCTTCCTCCCCTTCATAATCTTCATATCTTCATACTCAACAGAATCCATGACGGAACTTTCCAGACCCAGATCGACTGGTGACCCAGGCCTCAATGTTGTGCCTGCTCCAGAGCCTGAAACTGGCTCAATACTGGACACTGTAGCCAGTTCTACCGCTCAAGCCAGTATTCCTCCAGCTGCTAATGCGGAGGTTGTTTCTGTTCCTAATGTTGTGGCCGCTCCTGTATATAATGTTGTGGCCGTTACTTCTCGCAAGGTCGCCCCACTCTTTGTTGTTGCACCCGCCTTTTTGATTGGTCCCGGTGATGGCTGGGGATGGCATTTTCCTTCCAAAATTCTGTGCTCCTGCCCTTTCGATATCCTATATACTGTTTCACCCTGTCATTGTTCTTTTGCACTGTATATAATAAACGTCAGGCTCGCGTTTACGTCCCTCTCCTGTGTTTTCCTACAAATGCCACATTGCCCCGGCACTCGTGACACCTTGGAAACTTTGCACTAAATAATAGTGAATATTTTGAAAAGAATATCAAGATTCTTCACACTTTATTATTATGGATTCGTTTGTGTAAATTCATAACAAATATACTCATTGACAGAAAACCCTCACGCAGACATAAATTGATTAAAAAAAATTGTCATTAGACCCTGGATCTTGCATCAACACAGAATAAAATTGCTTCCCCCATTTCCCTATATATAGGCTACTTTTGGGTGCCAAGATAGGTGAGAGATTGTTTACTGCTAGACATGCACTAGATGACAGTTTGTCCACTTTACAAATTTTGAAAGAGGCAGGATGGAGGTATTGACAAAATGACCGCCATCTAGACCTGTCTGACCTAGCTGTCAGGAGATGTTGGGAACACAAGCAGCTCCCTCTTTTATTGTCCATCAACCAGACACAGCCGACCAATCCAGGTGCTTAGTGATTGGAAAAATAGTGGTGTCACAAAGCCATTGACAGCCAGCCACCATAGCATGAGTGAAACCGGGTTCTGTTTAGGATGTGACGATGGACAGGATCAACTTTAGAGACCTTTTGGCGAGTGTTTCAATTCTGCCTTTGCTGTGGAGCAACACACTGCCCCAACTGCTGGTGTGATGATCTGGGGAGCCATCAAATATGAAAATCGATCACCCCTAGAAGTGATATGAGGGACAGTAGCTGACATTTGCAGAACATCCTGCAGTTACATATATTTAGCTGCATGGCTTTTAACTGGCATTTCTAAGCAGTACAATGCTCACCAACATAAGGGTTTCCCAGAAATGTATCCAGTAGATTGCAAATTCCTTATACTGCCCAGTCACCAGATTTATCGGCAAGCAAACATTTAAAGGACCAGATGGGATGCCAACTACAGCTACCTATGTGTGTGCAGGATCTACATGCCCAGTTGCCACCCTTGTGCAAACATGCCACAGGATAATATACAGAACCTGTAAGCCTCCATGTCCAACTGTATCTGATCTTGTCTACATGTAAGAGGCAGCCCAACAAGATAGTGGCTCCATATATATAATTTCTCAGTTATATAAAATAGTTTATATATAATACATATTATTATATATAGATGAATATACATATAAAGTTTAATTACACTCCTTGGCAAGTTTTTTTCAATGAGTACAGTATAATTCTAGCTAACTCCAGCTTGAAAGAATACATCTTGGAGTAGTTTAAGATAATGACGACACTGTAAATAATGTTAGTATATCTAAATAATGTGCTTTTAGATATAGATCAAATTCTAGATCAAAGTTTCCCGGCTGCACTTACGGTGGCAGTTGTGGCTGTAGTATCCAGGAGCACAGGTGTCACAGTGCTCTCCTGTGAATCCAGGCTTACAAACACAGGTCCAAGTGTGTGGGTCAGGTCTGCATGAGTTCCCCTCAGTACCTGCTGCATTACACTCACAGTCTGGAAAGACATACATACATTTGTTAGATGTGTTTGAGAATTTAATTTACTGCTTATCAAACAAAAACGAGGAAAACACAAGATTCTAATAGGTTCTTACTGATGATCTCTCCTGCAGGTTTGGCCTCTCCATTGTTGTCAATGTGGAAGTTTGGAATGGCTGCTGATGGAAACAAAGACAATAGAAGGGCTTAGTATTTTGCTTTTCGTGCCAAGTGGAACATTTGCCAGTTCATGCAGCAATTTTCACTGTAAAATATATTTAATAAGATATACTGTATATCAATACATAATTACTATATCATTCATATTAAAGTCATATTTTGGTAATACTTTAACTACGTTTTTAGCATGTTTGTTGTCTGCTGTGCACTACAATACTCTGCTGCACTAGGCCCTGCATGACGTAAGGAGTCACATGGCAGGAGAGCTGCTGATCGTGTTATCCTACGCAATGATATATGCAGCATATATTAACCTCTTTGGTTACGATGGCCTTGGTTTACGATAAACTGAATTTACCAAAGGACTTTTGGAACATATCCCCATCATAAATTGGGGACTACCTGTATATACTTTTGTTACCATAGACACAGGAAGGGGATTCTGCCAGAGCTGCAGCAACTCAATTAGGCTTGTTTAGCATTTAGAACAGAGAAGTGATTTTAAAACATCAAATAACAATAACAACAACAACAATAATAATAATAAACCACAATCAAGGTTAAAACAGTGCTCTGGGATCACATGCAACTGTGGTGAAGGTTCTACTCATCATACATTTTTATTTATTACAGTTAGCATCTACTATAAGATGATAACTATTGGCAAAACCAATTTTTGCCCATCATGCTGAGTCTCAAGGCCTTTTACTAGAGCAGATGGGTGATATTTCAGAGTGCTGAGTGAGGTGAGGTTCAATATCAAAATGGTGAGGGGTCTCGTCATGCCATGACAAGACAACTGTAATAATCTCAGGTGCAAGCAATGACTATCAGGGTTACCTAGCGCCACAAGTTGCACAAGGTGCATATTCTACTGTCCCAGAGGCATCTGACTCTTAGCAATCACCAGAATGGGCTCTGTGTGTGTCATGTGACAGAGACCAGGTGTGTCTCCATATTACATTAGGCATTTATTTCATCTTAGAACTTACAAACAGATGTTACACTAGATCTTCCTTTATACATATTTGTGTCATTTAGTTGTTTTGACTTACAAAGCCATCATGACTCTTTGAATGACTGCTATTAAGTGAAGGATTTATGAAGGATTAAGGGATTTAGTCACATTTTTTCTAAAAGTTTGAAAGGTGTAAGAAAAGCAACGATGGGTTAACTGTTGAATTACATGTAGACCTAGCCATACACAAACACTTACGATAGCAGGTCGGGAAGTTCTCGTATCCCTCTGCACAGGAGTCACAGTTCTCTCCGTTGTAGTTTGGTTTACAATAGCATCGACCTGTTAGATCCTCACACGTGGCATCAGTGAACTCAGAGTCACATTGACATTCTTCATTGACAGAGACACGCAGAGTAAAAAAGAGACAGCTTTGAGAGACAATAGTCCATACTCAATCAGAAATAAACTGTACATTGAGTATATTATATTTTCTCTATATTTCTGATTCTTGAAATCGCGCAGGGCTGAACACTCACTTGAACAGGCAAATGGCGAATCCAAAGGGTGGTCAGGTGACCTGTAATAGCCTGGAACACAGCGCTCACAATTGATTCCTGTTGTGTGATGCTATACAGAGAATGGAAAAATCTACATTAATATTACTTCAGCTTTTTCCTGTGCCGCACAGCTGGTGATTTAGTAGTGTTTTCCTACCTGACACTCAATACAGACTCCTCCTCCTCTGTACTCGCCCTGCATGTTCATACTGGCTCTCCTTTGGTCCACTTCAGAGTCGTAGTAGCATTGAAACGAGTGTTTGTGGCAATTACATGCTGTACATAAACACAGAGGGTTGTATTATTGATCAGTAGAATGGTACAGACCCACTTAAAATGACATATTACAGATTTTAAAAGGAGAAAGGGTCCTTATAACATTTGGGGAAGTTTATCTTTTCACTGTTACCCTAGGCTTTCTCAGTTTGGGATTGTTCTTAGATAATAGAAGATAACAGGAAATTGCAAGGTCGTTTTGAGACAATGGTCTAAGAAGAGCTGTGGACATAAATCGGACTTATATACTTATATTTCTCAAAGATAAGGAATAACATGCTGAAGGATCCACCAAGTTAATCTTAGATGATAAGCAACTGAAAATAAGCTCATAAGCTTTTTATTTTTAAATCAAGAACAGTGGTCAGACTGTGTGCATCAAACATCTAAAGTAAGAGAGTTTTAAAAAGAGATATTAAGGAAAATATATTTTAATAGACTTATTCGATTTTTAGACCTTCATAAGCCTTGAACTTCAAGATTAAAGGCGATATTAATTCCATATGCTCTTTCATATATCTTCACAAAAACTAAGAATCAAAATTCTGTAGACATTTCTGATTTTAACATCCTGTGTGAGCATCTGCTTTATCTTATAATTACAGGGTTGTCTGTACATAAAAGGGAAAATCAAAGTTAAACTCTACCAGGTGTTTCATTTAAGACCTCTCTGGAGTACAAAGTGCTCAGCATTACTCAGGGAATGCTCTTTTAGCAATATTACACTCTTTGTCTTTGCATAATCACTATCATTACGTATGTTTCTCTAGAGATAATAAAATCTGGTTAAATAAATGTTTTTCTGTGAGAGAATGAGTATTAGTTCTAGACTAGCTTAAATAAGTAATGTTTCTGCATAATTTTATCCACATGTTCTAAACTCGGCGTGGGATAAAAAAGTAGTTGGCTGTGTTTTACTAAGATTTCAGAACACAGACCACTGGGTGGGATCAAGGTAATATTGCTTTCTCTGGCTTTTCCCACATGATTTGCTAAAACATCCTTCCATCTCAGTGTGCTTATTTACAAGTCCAATTCCAGAATACAGCAAATTGCAAATCCTTTTCAACCCATATTCAACTGAATACACTAAAAAGCATTTAATGTTCAAACAGATAAACTTTATTGGTTTTTTTTTCTTTTTTCAAATATCCACTCCTTATGAATTTGATGCCTGAAACACATTCCAAAAAAGTTGTGTCGGAGCAACAAAAGACTGGGAAAGATATGGAATGCTAAAAAACCACCAGGTTGAAACACTCCACAGGTGAATGGGGTTAACTGAAAGCAGGTTATTGACATGATTGGATATAAAGGAAGCATCCCCGAAAGGCTCAGTCATTCATAAACAAGGATGGGTGAGGTTCACCTATTTGTGAACAACGGTGGAATTAAGTAGTCCAACAGGTTAAGAACAACATTTCTCAATGTGCAATTTAGGGATTTCATCATCTACAGTTCATAATATCATCAAAAAATTCAGAAAATAAAAAAATAATAAATCAAGAAAAAGTAGTGCAAGTTAAAAATCTACCATGCAAAGCAAAAGCCATATACCAACAACACCCAGAGGCGCCACCAGTTTCTCTGGGCCTGAGCTCATCTGTGATGGACTGACGCAAAGTAGAAAAATGTCCTGTGGTCTGACGAGTCCACATTTCAAACTGTTTTTGGAAATCATAGATGTTGATTGTTATTGGATTTCAAAAGGTGCCCATGGTATGGGTAACTTGCACATGTGTGAAAGCACCATTAATGCTAAAAGGTATATACAGGTTTTGTCTTTTTCAGGGATGGCCCTGCTTATTTCAGCAAGACAATTCCAAGCCACATTTTGCATGTATTACAACAGTGTGTATTAGTAAGAGAGTGCGGGTACTAGAGTTGCCTGCCTGCAGTCCAGTCTCCCAATGAAAATATGTGGCACATTATAAAGCGCAAAATACAATAGAGACCCCAGACTGTTGAGGAACTGAAGCTGTACATAAAGCAAAAAAGGAAAAGAATTTCACCTACAAAGCTTCAACAATTAGTGTCCTCAGTTTTTTTCGGAACCTGTTTCAGGTATCAAATCAAAATGAGTG
>JAUZST010031227.1:0-29122 GCA_034779995.1 Parotocinclus haroldoi | reverse complement strand
ATAATTAGGCAATATAAGTCACTAAAGTCAGACCACCTAAGGCTTTGCCTTTGTTGGATAAAATAAAATAAGCTACAATAATCAGGATCAACCATGATATCAAAACACTATATTCAGTACATGCATGTTTAAATGAAATGTGATTTAACGGTCGGAAGACAAAAGGAATAATAGGTAAAACACCATGTTTACTCTGATGGATGTCTTACTTGAATGTATTTATACTTCTTTTGTTTCTTCTGTCATGTTTGATTTGTTTTTAATTTCCTCAGGGATATTATGGGTGTAAAAGAATCACTTGCTTAACCTCTAAAATCTTGCCGAATTGCTGAAGATGATAGCCGCTAACCCAATCAAATAGCCTTAACAGGCACGCTCTCCCGCTCGCTGCTGAATTGGATTAGCTGAGACTGAATGCTGATATTAACCTAGTGATGTAATTACCACTATGGGTTGAGTGCTAATGCAGTTTCTAGGCACCCTGAATATTTTAAAATTGGATTAGACATTTACCCCTCTCAATGGACCGGGTCATCTGTTATTTTAAATGGAGTCAACACGTATATGCAAATGTATATTTACCTTTGTGGGGACTTTGTGGGGGAGAAAAGCGCTACAGGATCCTTACCTCAGCAGTCAGCTTTTGTTACGGTCAACCAATATTCTAATGTCTTTGTCAAGTCTCAGCAGGTTGACCTCTATTGATTGTGGCTTTGAAGTGTGTGCATCAAGAGTCAAAGTCATCTTTCATATTTCTATATTTGGTCATCAGTGGAAGCATTGAATAAACTCTCAAAAGACAATTAATTATAGTAAAGTACATTGTATTTAATGACACATATTATACTGTTTTGTATAAAAAAAATACAGGCCTTACTATAGACCATCCAGACCATGTTCTGGATATTGTAGAATAGCTGGAGCATCACAAAGTGAAAAATCTATAGCAGAAAATTTTAAGGACAATATCCGACAACAATTCATCCATAAAGAGCCATGAGCTGTTGTTCTGGTTAGAGTACTGGTTGCAAGGCAAAATACTGTCTGATTATCCATGCATGCTTGTGTGTGAGGGTGTACTTGCATAGGTGGGTGGATGGGTGGGTGTGAATATTTCATTATTTGCAAGGTCCTGGGCTATGATTGTGGCTCAAGGTCATGAATAGCAAAGCAGGGTCATAACAAAAGGCGACTGTGTCCACACCAGTGAGATTGGTTGCAATGAAATTACACACCACAGGGAATTATGAGTATGACACTGCTGATGATCACATGGAATGGTCTTACCACAAACTGTGGAGGCTGTCACTCCTCATCTTTTGGTTGAAGGTGAGGTATAGTGCTTTGGAATTCAACAGCACAGAACAAGGAAAAAGGCCAATACAAACATGGTACTGAATGTAATACTTGCCGCAGAGTAATGTATGGTAACTGGTGAATAATTAAATTTTTATTTTCATAGTTTGTCGGCAACCCATCTCCTAAATAATGCAAGTTCTTAATCTACACTGCTCGAATAAATTATGGGACATTTTATTATGGGATATTTCATTTTGAAGTATCCCCTAATTTTTGTGAGCAGTAAAGTTTCATCTTTTCAGAACTCAAAATAAAGCATGCTGAATTGTGTGACTGCAATGATGTACTACATTTTGCACTTTACATTGCTCTGTGTTGAGTGTGTATTGTATTAAAATATACTCATTAACAATGAAGTAAAGCACCAATATGGTTATCAGTAATTGATGTAATTGATTACAGGTGTGGTCTGATTATACATTGTTTTTTGACACAAGAGGGTGTAAGTGCTTTTCCCCACTGTCTTAAAAAACACCCTCAGAGGCTGATTTTGGGTGGCATGCCTTAAGGTTAAGGTTCGCCCCATACAGACTACCAGAAGAGAGGATTGTTTGGTCCAGCGACAAGCACAAGCAGCTCCCACAGTTTTGTTGTCTGCCATTTAGACACAGGTGGCACCTTTCTTGCACACCCCTGTCTCTGCCTGGACCATTTCCATCTGCTTGGCAGAAGGAAATTTGTTATAACTGTGCCCATTACATGTTCCGCCATTGACAACTATGTATGCGAACCTCTCGGATTAAGTGGATTTGAAGGTAAAGTGGATTTGAAGGTGTTTTTAGTTAATGGGATAATTGTTTGTGAGTAGGCATCCTGTTGTATATAAAGAACAGTCTATTAAAGTCTAATCTTTGTCTGAGGATCTCAGAAAAAATAGCTGCTGATGCTCAATGGGAGGGAAAAGGTTAGACAACTATCTATATCAAATACATTTGGATTCCAGCGTCCCATCTGTGAAACATGGTTTAACTATTATGGTTTAGACTATTATAAGTTAAAGCAAAAATGGTTCAAGAAGAATAAAGTGTATGGAATGTCAAAGTAAAGTTCATGTTCATTTAATGTAAGAAAACGCTAACATCCCAGTAATCCCATCCCACTAACTTCACAGCTACACAATTCCTCCAAGTGAACATGCAGTACTGATCAGCAGTTAGTACAAATATTTAGTTGCAGCTATTTCTGCCCAAGAGTATGACACCAGAGTCTGAAAGCAATGGTTCACAAATTTTGTCACTCACAACGACCAAGTGTAATATTTTGTCTCATTTGTGTAATTGGGTTATTGGTATCTACTTACATTCAATACAAAAAAAATGTCAAAATTTCTATTGTCTAAACATGAGAGTAATTATTGTGTAAGTTGTAATTTTTACGGAGAAACTTTCTCTTTTTAATTCTGGATTAGTTTTATCAGGGTTGTCACGCTGTTAACACCAGCAGTAGTGTGCCATCATGTTTGTGTTCCATCTACCTTGATATCCACACTGATCACCAAGAGTGATGCAGACCATGGAACATATTCTGCTCATAAAAATTTGCAGATATTTAAAAATGAAAGGGATAGAGGATATTTCATTTTTAAAAATCATCTAATTTTTGTGAGCAGTATATGTTCCATGATCTTGATATCTTGGTGGAAATGTTCTCCTTGTTCTTTGCTTATAGCTTCAATATTTGAGCGAAGGTAGTTCAGGTGGCTGTCGAGGAAATGCAATTTGACACTAATTTTTTGGTCCCAGCCTTTAAAAAGCAATCCACAAATTTTGAACTAAAAGATTATAAATTTCAGCTATGAAGTTGGCAAAAATGTCTGTAATCATATCAGAAAAAGCAGATATAATAAAATAATGCATGATAAACTTTTCGTACAAAGTCAGATATATTTGTTCTTTTTTTTGTTTACCTTCAAAAACCCTTATTTTAAAGACACTGGGTTGTTTTATACAGATATTACTAAGTGAAACTATTCAATTCAATTCAATTCAATTCAATTTTATTTATATAGCGCTTTTTACAACGTAACATTGTCTCAAAGCAGCTTTACAAAACTACATTTCCCAGACTGCTTTATGCTCCTTTGTTCAGTCAGGTCAAGATGGCGCCACCAATGGAAGTTTAGACAATTGATTCTGTAATTGTTGTTGTTTGGAACCTGCTAAACACATGAGGAAATATTGCTTACAAGTTAACCAAAACTGGATGGATGTATCTTGCATGATGAGGGACAAGTTTGACCAGGAGCTTTCTGGGTGTGTTTTCACTTAAATGAGTTAGAATGATAACCTCTGTCCCAATTCTCATTTTCCAGACTCTTTGCATTTGATGTGATTTAAATTCTGAATATTTGTGTGGATTATGACTAGCTTTTTGCTGACATCAGAAACACCAGCTCTGTGCAGAAAGCATTAGCTAAGGTAAGTCTAGAAACTATTGGAGATGGCTAAAATGTTTGTATGATTAAATGTAATTGTCACACATTTAAATGATTATATAATCTCCTGAAATTAGCTGTGTTTTAGTCATGTGTAAGCAGGCCTGCTAGCTTATATGCTTAAAATCATGGTTACTTTGGTAGATATCTTAGACATCTTTTTGCCTACGTATGAATTAATCGCTGCTAATAACATAATACAATTCAAAACATTGTGTCAAACTGCATTTTTTAGCAGTTTGCTAGATGGCCTGCTGCAATTGGACTCCTGTCCAAAATACATATTCATGGATAGCCAAAGGTTTTATTTCTAGTGTGAGTCTTCATAGATTGTTGTTCCTGAAAATTATGTGTTCAGAGGTACTTTCAAGTATCTCATCTAAACATTTAAGTTACAGTAAGTAGTTGTACTACTGTTAAACTGCAATATGGTAGGCATTAATTAACTGGAATTGATTACCAAATAGTACAGTCATTTAATGAGAACTTGTCTGGGGTTGTGTTATGATGTTATCTTTTTGCCTGGCCCAGTCAAGAACTAATGTTCAATGGGCTTTAACAATTAGCATAGCAAATGTAATTTTGCAGTACTGTGTAGCTCATCGATACAAGCCAAACTGACCCGACTGAATCCATGAAGCTCATCCTAGCTAGGCATTAATTATCTTATAAATTGGTTTTGCTCACCTACTTATACATAAGCTGTGGCAGTCATTTTAGTGTGCCCTGTGGGATTTCATAGTAAAACTGTAAATTGGTTGACAGTTTTAATGTAAACTTTCACAGTTTGACCTTAAAGTTCACAGTTCGACTATGTATTTTTGATGGTAATTTGGCCACTTCACATGGTTCTGCTGTCAAATTTCACAGTACATTTTTTCCCTTGGCTTTTGCTAATTATGATTTTGCCTACAAGTTATCTGAGACTGCTAGTCTGTATAAATTTGCTTGATTAGAAAAATATATACATTGCTCAGTATATACACTGCTCAGAGCAGTATATTACATATGACATTTGTTAATCTCTGCTACAATTTCTATGAATTTATGCAGTCTTATAAAATATATATTACAAAATTTTATTAAAATTTATATTACATACATTATACCAGCAAAATGAAAGCAAGTAAATAAAACTACATATTTAATATGGCAAGTACGTAAAATGAGACCACCTTGCAGCTTAATAATTTTAGGAGTTTAATGTTAATGTTAATCTGGTCACATTCTCCATTGAATGGTGGACTTGTGGACTGGAGGGAAGTGTCAAATGTTCCAAATGTTCATTTACCCTGACTCGCCAGCACTTTGTACAATCACATTCAATACAGGCCTGCAGACCTAATTACACATAGTGCCAGTCAATGTTCTCTGCATAGCAGACAAAATGTCTTTAATTATAACACCTTTCAGGTACAGTCTCTTGTTGGCTTTAATCTTGTGTGTTTTTATGTTGATAATATAATATTATATATCATATTACAAATCATTCCTTGCCACATAGCTTTTTACTATGTCCTTACAAAAAATTAACAAAGAATGTGTCTAACTTTTACCACATAACATTACTTATTTCAAGGACATAGGAAATATCTAATTTGGCGTAAAACATCCAATAGTTCAGTAATCCTTCTGATATGCCCAGATACATACTTTCATGACATGCAATGTTTTTTAGATTTGACTGAGAAGCAGTTTCTCAATGATTGTTTACAGGGCCATATATATTACAGATCTATCAGCAATTTGAAAGATGCCCACAAATGATGACACTGATGACAGAAATTGTTTAGGTAGCTATAAATTACAGAAACAGCAAGTGCAACTTGTCCCTTCATCTTTTTCCCCTTCCCCTTCTGAGTATGTAGCACATATGTACAACCAATTCTACTTACAGTATTTGTCTATAAAGACTGCATGGCTATGCCATTGTTTTAAAGCACCTGTTGAAATAACTTGCCAAAGAGAGAAATGGAGAGAAAAAAGAGGTCCACATTTTTGGCATGTAAGTGCATGTTAAGATTTCTTCTTAAGCAAGAAAGGAAGCAGGTGTACATTTGCAAGGACGCAAAAATGTACACCCACAAAATGTAGTGGGTGTCTAAATACCATGCATTAAACATTAACATAAATAAAGTATTTTATAGAATGATAGAATTTAAAAGCATGTGTCAGAATAATAGGGATGACTAAAAAGATTCATATCTTCCTTGGTTGCTCGTTGACGCTGTGCTGAATACCAAACCAGGTTTATGATAAATACTCTGAATGGTATCAATGAATAATTCAGCATTTGGAGGGGAAAAGTCTACCCAACAGCCAGCAATTGCAGATTTTGAACTGGACACCTGAATTCAGTGAACTGTCATTGGATCACGAAGTAAAAACTTGCATAAACAAACTGTCGTTCAGTTGTTAAACATTCAATGTCATAAACATTCATGTCATGGGCACATTATGGAATTCCATAAGACTGACACTGTTCTTTCACGCAACAGAATCTCGACATATTCATAGACATGCTTATTTGGAGGGCATCTAGTCCTCAGTTAAGAACTGTATGTATATATATGTTGGAGTGTGTGTACATGTCTATACTGCAGCTCTGTGCCGTGAAGGAAATAATTGCAAGCGCAGTCAGAATTTGAAAGTAATTGAGAGAGCCTGGTGATATGTGCTGCATTATAATTAGTGTTAGTAAATAAAAACATTCCTTGGGGATCTTACACTGCTGAAAAGCAGTTCTGTGGCATGCACAGAGCTCTGGTTAGTTTTACAGTGTGTGAGGTATCAGGCTTAATTATTCTATAGACATATAGTAAATAGCAGGCTATGAGTAAACAGATTGGGCATATATATGCTTAAGACTTTAAAGAAATCAGTATACAGACAGCAAAGGTGAAAGTAAGCTGTATTTTTTTACATATATTTATTTTAGACTTTGCAAGCTGGCATTTTTGTCTCAGGAACAGACAAATGCTAAAATTCTATGAGAATCTCATATATTTTTCATGGACATTTTTTTTCTTTTGTCAAATAAGAAGTGGGCGATTCAACCCACCCACCCCAGTTTCATCAAAGCAACCCCCTCTGAATATAAATTATTACTCACTAAAGATTTACACATTACGTGACTTTTATATTAACATCCCAAATGCATACATTAATATCGAGTTTTTCACATACTGATTTGATCTGTCCAGTTTTTACATATCCAGGGAATTAATGTCATTGAAGCTGATTTGCAAGTTCTGCCTTAGTTTGTTGAATGTAAATAAATAAATCACTCTGTTTAAAAGCATCTGATAAAAGGAAATATATAAAAATGCAAAGTGAAAAAGGTTTCAGTTTAATAAATGGGGTACTCCAACGTACTTTATAGATGTTTTAGGCTCTAGCTGTTTTAGTAAGAGGCACCATCTGGAGAACTACAAATACAACAATATATTTTATGTGCTGAAATTATCTGCTGACCAGCAATCTCCACAAGGTTAAAATTACGCCATAAAATGTGCATCATAAGCCTCATTTCTACTATAGGGCCGAGTGAGTGCCATGTTTGTATGAAGCTTTCCCCATCTGTTGTGTTTATAAATCAGTAGTAGGAAGTATGTAGAAAAAGCAAGAGTGGCAACATAAATTGATGCATGCGTCAGCGACGGAGTTTGTGCGTACCTTTATAAATAAGTGTTTTTATTAACAATATTTTGGATTTTTGGGACTGTAAATCATCATGTTTAAAAAATATAGGTGAATGTTTGTGCCATATCAGTTTGTTTTTATATTGTGATAAATTTGTATTTTCTTTTTAGGGGCCGTGTAGCTCATTATTTTGTAAGTGTTCTCATATTGGTTTTGTTGTAATTTTAATGTAAGGGTGCTTTTTAACATCTGGCCATGGATGACAGCTGTAAATGTGCTGTTTGGAGCAAATCAGGCTCATTTGCATTTCAGGTGATGCTGTTAATGAATGAACACTGTCCTTGAGAAAAAAGTTGGTACAAAATGTAATAAATTAATAATGGATGCTGGTTCGTAAAACACTGGGCTGCGTAGCAATATACATCTACAGAATGTAGCAGATGCTGTTATCCAACTGATACAGTTTATGTATAATCAAAGAAAAACTGGGTTAGGATGGGGTTAGACATACAGAGACTTGAACCCTGGAGCGTTTCATTAATATTCCAGCAGCTTAACAGCTGTACCACCACTGTCCTTGAAATTGCTCATTTCTGTTTACTGTTTTTACCTGGTTTGCACAGATCAGAGAGTACTGAACTCCTACATAATACTGACTTTGTTCATGCAACATTCTGGCCACTGCAATCTTTCTAGCATATTATAGTAAAAATCCTATATTGACATTCCACACTGTTAAGCCCATCATGTTCATGATATGTGGCCATGTTCTTTCTCAAGCTCTACATGGCTGTTAATCAGCATGATGGCACAATCGACAGGAAGAGCACAACAAGCTAAACTTAACCTGAACTCAGTGGGAGGCAGGCAGGCAGGCAGGCTGATTCATGGGTTTAGCGCTGCCAATCTGTAACATTTTTCACCTGGATGTTTAGCTACAAACCAGATCTGGCTGACATACATTTAACCCAAAGATGGATGGGGCATTGGCCTGTGCCCATGTGTCACTGCGTGGCTTGTGGATGGGTCAAATAAATAATGTGCACAGTATATGTAGCATGTGACAATACATCAGAGCAGAGCTAAAACCCAGGGAAATGCTGTAAGATCTTAAATCACCAGCAGAGAAATATGATCTCAAGGTTATTGAGCATTGGGTGACTGATAGAGACTTCCGTTGGGCATCTTTAGAAATGAGATACTTTATGTAGCTTTACCCTGTGTCATTTCATGCCTTGCTGTGACTGTGTCTACTAAAGAACAAACCCTGGATTTATGTCACTTTCTTCAACCCTTGTGGTTTATCAATACTTGCACTGTATATCGGTAATACTGTAAGGGTTTTAAGGGTCAACTATATGAGCTTCGACAATCAATAAGATGTAGTTATTTGAATCATGCTTTACTTAAGTCTGAAGAAATGCAGTCATTGACAAAATAATAATTAGCCAAGAAGTAACTGTTGGCATTAAATGAAATGTTAAATGACCCCAATCTTCATTGAAAATTAAGCACAACCTGAATTTGTTGCTGTTGAATTTCAGTCCAACGATGCACCCCACTCAGTTTGTCATTTTGGCAAAATGTCATCTTAGTGGCATGTCTAGCAGTCGATATCTCACCAAGAGGGGCACTACCCAAAAGTAGCCTATTTTATAGTAGCCCATTTATCAAGCAGCAGGGGTAACACTTTTACATCCTCTTGTGGTAAGACCCAGTGTCTAAACAGACCATTCCTGTAATCAGGTGCATGTCTGCCATACATAAGTGTTTGATGAGATTTGCAGCAATCAGACAGTTTGGGTCAGTGAGTACAAGTGTCAGAAACTATTGTCCACACAATAGTGTCATTACTTTGAATGCTTTTGATTTGGGCTTGTGAGAACTACAGGGAAATGAGAAACACAGAGGCAAGTAGAGGGGAAAGAATGAGAATTTAGCAGGGACATCTTTACCTAAACAGTTACAATGAAAAGCCCATGGAAGGTCCTGGGAGTGGCTAAGGTGTTTCATTCTGAAAGTGTTTCCTTGGTGAGAGTGTACTTGATGTTGGGTGTTCTTTCTAGGCCCAGGTTGTTGTACAGTGATGCTATGACTCTTAGACTCAAGCACAACACACCTGGTCGTTACTTCATTCATCAAACATGTCATCATATATGGGGTATGAGTTTAAATTTATTTATTAATGTTTGAGTTCTCAGACATTTTTGTGTCACACCTCTCAAAGGAATAACTGTCTTCTCTAAAGCCCAACTATCACACAGGTCTGTTTTGGCACACATCATTTTCTTGCTCAACCACAATACCGATCTCAGGATCAGTGGGAATTGTTATAGCATAGCTTCTGATATGTCAGATCTTTGCTATGACAAATCCTCTTGATCCTGTGTTCTGTATGGTGGTATACTTTTTTTTCCCCAGTTCCAGAAAAGTGCTGTAACCTGTGTAAATATTCGTTGAGTAATAAAGCAAACTGTCTTTTCATGTTCTGTCACAGCATGTGTCCCTTTTAACGCACGTGTATGTATTCAGTTACATTTAAAAATCTTGGCAGTTTTGTATTAACTGCATAAATAGAGAATATATGGAGTAAATGAGCTGTCATGGATTACTTGATCAAGCATGTTCAGTATATTTGCCATAAGTCTGCTTAAAGCAAGCCCTGGAGGCAGTGTCTACTGTCTAATGCCAGTCTGTCAATGCTTAGTCTTTACCAGACAGCACTTCTGATTTCTCCACCTAGATTTAGTTTTGAAGGTAGCTAAGCTTCAACAAAAAACAGGAGATATTTCTTTATTGGATATTTCATTTTGAAATATCCTCTTTTATTTTTTACGAGCAGTATATGTAGCACTAATGTCTTTTCAAAGAGCCATATGTTTGTACAAAACTGAACTTTTAATCCATTCAAAGTGAATGGCAAATTTGGAATGTTTATGCACTTGCGTATGCACTTGCGTGCGTTCTCATAGTGTTTATCAATTTGTATGGTTGCGTTCATCTTATTACCCAAAATTGTGGCATTAAGACATTTATGAGTGTCTGTATTAGTCATTAATTAATTAATTTTAGCAAATGGAATGATTAATAATATAATTTCAGTATTGTGCTGTTCATTAAACTGAAACTCATTCCCGTGAACATTGCGTTTGCAAGTGAAAATCTTCTTTGATTGTGTACTCTGTATTAATAGGATTAAAACTATTAAATATGATTAATAAGATTAACTCTCACTGGACAAATTTCAAATTACAGTTTTGGTGCATGCATGGATGTATGAGCTGGCACTAAACAGGGTATAGGCAGGTGTGTTTTGTTACCATGTAAGTCACCTGCCAGTCAGTAATCAGGAATCAGAAATGTGGACGATTCCTTAAATGTCCCCTAATTTTTGTGAGCAGTGCACAGGATTGTGGACTTTTCACCATTTTGCCAAACCATTGTAGAGGTTGGTAGCTGTCTTTTTTATTTTGGAAATGACAGTTACATGTTAATTAAGCTGAAACATATTATTGTAATGGTTTGTCCAAGAAAATGTGATATTCTCTAACCTAAAACCCCCTATCAAAGTAATCAAAATAGTGAATCTGAGAAAAGGTAATCATTTCAAAATGTTTGAATTATGATTCAAACAAGCATCAAGTCATGTTTCTAATGTGCTAGTGCTTTAAAAGTAATTCCTAATATATAATAATAATCATAATCATAATAATAATAATAATAATATATAAGTAATCCTTACTGTTTTGTATCCAGGATTAAATAAACATTATTAAAGGAAGTTAAATGGGATTCTCATTGCTCCCAAAGAGAGCTAACACATTTCACCATTCTCACCTCAACCACCTTCATTTAACCCTCCAATTTCAGTCTGTCTGACTAAATAAAAAGTCTACCACTGCTTAAGGACAAGGCCACTCAGTCTGTCATCCACAGCCTTCACACACACTGTGCTCCCAATACCCAAAAAACCAGAGGATCAAATATAACTCCTGTTGTCTAATTTAAGCTGGAAATAGAAAAGCTTCCCATCAGGTTCTATCATGACAGGAGTGTGAGTGTGCTTCCTTCAGTGGGCTTCAGGGGCATAAATGACACTGCCTCCAATTGGGAGCAACAAACCATCATCATCACTGGCCTTCCAGGATGTCCTCTGTGCTTCAAGGTCATTTACTACATCTAACAGGACTGCCAAATGGAGAAAGGGGCAAGAACGATTTTTAAAGAGTATATTTTTTCCCCAGTATAGACACGTATCTCTCGCTTATCATCTTGAACATTCACGATTAATGGCATAAATAGACTTTCAGATAAATAGGCTTTGAGGAACAATGTCAAATTAAATCACATTTTAGTCCAAGGCTTTCCTAGAATTTATTTTGAATGTGATAAGCAGGCAGTATATGAATGAACCATGGGTGACCTCATGTTGAATACAGACTGCTCAACTCTCTTATAGTATTATTCAAGTACATTTAATATCCATCCATACATCAGTGAATCATTTTTAAATGTACAGAATAATCTGACAAGAAATGAAACTGCATTTAAATTATGTAGCTGTAGTTAAAAAATACATTTTATGTGTGTGCGCGTCACAAATTTAAACCAAAAACCACAGTAAAACAGGTCAGCAATAGGAATAACAGCACACATGGTACTGAAAAGGAAAGGGGACAACAATTGGTTTTGAGATCGGAAACACCTCGATGAGGCATGGTTTACAGATTGTGAATACAGAGAGTGAATATAGCTACCACGTGTTTTCAGACGTTTATATAGTAGCTCTGACGCCATTTACCGGGTTCAAACACTGTTTTACTTGATAGATTTGAAATTAAGCTGTGGATAATTTGATCAATATGAAGTCTATCTATTTGCATTTGATATGAGGGAAGCTACTGCATCTCCTTTGTACTAATAGCCAGTGAGTCTGTGATTTTTTTTTTTTTTTTTTGTAATTGACCCTGTTATGTTTCAGGGCAGAAAAGTGTGGTGAATGACTTACTTGTCCACGCAATAATGATATTTTGCCTCGTCTTGATATAAAAGACTGGTGAAACCTTTCTGGAAACAACCAATAACAAATGTGACAAGTGTGTTTTACTTTTTTTTTAACAGATTCCAAAATTACACAAGACAATTTAATTGGTTAAAAGATCAGAACTGTCATCAGTGACCAAGAGTATTAAGATCTGGTAGCAGGGCCAGAGAAAATGGTGAGAAAGAGGAACATAATTTTCTTGGCAGCTACAGATGGCCAAACTACACTGAACTGACTACATGCTTAAAGGATACAGAACCATGAGGTGCAAAATATAATGTATAAATAAATAAATAAGTACATTTTCTGTACTCACACTCTGATCTTTTCCCTGCTGATCTTGTTGCTGTCATTGCTGAACATGGTGAATAGTTTCACTAGGACATTGTGACCATCACATAGTGACATTAGGGCAGCTGGAGTCCATCACTGGTGGCTGCCTTTTGTTGGACATCGAAATAAGTATATTTTAAACTCAGTTAAATGAATGGAATATAATCTTAAATATATTGAAATGAAGATTTAATCAAATTGCTGCCTGATCCAGCAAATCTGAAATAATGCTAATCTTTAGTATAATCTTTTGACTGGGGTAGAACTGAGCTTTTGAGATTTTGTTTCCAACCATCACAGATACATCGTTGCCCATGTCAGCGTGCTTAAACAGATGAAGTACCTTCTCACCTCATGCTTAGCCTTAAATTCTCATTATCTGTCTTCTGCTCACCTAGATCTGTGTTGTACCCTGTTTGTTCTGCCTACACAGCTGAAACAATCAATTCCCCTCAGCCCATGATCAATGGGCAGAAAGTGTGCATGCATTTAAGTTAATTAAAAGCTTGAAGTAACGAGGCATGGGCAACTTCAAATAACACATTTTCGGACCTTGTAAATAATGACCACACAGGGTAGAAGGGCTGCTAACTACTCTGTACAGCCTGCCAATGCATTCAAATATCCATCAGGTTAATATTTGTGATGGCCATGTACTAAGCTCCCAATGATTAAGTGATGGTGTATCTCAAAGTAGCTGTCAATCAAAATGCGATTCAGCCTTTCGACTGATCATAATGTGGAAGCTCATGTCCAGGCCAGACGAGACCTGCCCACAGTTCCAATTACTCCCCGAAACGCTAAGTCAGGGTCGGGATAAAATTGCAGTATTTATCCAAGTTTCGAAATGAATCAGTTTTGAGGCAATTGAAAAAACTGTTCCATGCAGTCCCATTGAAGTGAATATATTGACCATAGACCATATAAGAAAACAATGTATTCAAATCTATGGCATTCACGCTAGGGAATGTATCAGAAGTTAACATAATTGAGTCAGTAGATTTGTGTTAATTAGCTGATTATGAACAAACTCATCGATTAACATGTTCTAACACATTTGTAGTCCATTATTGTTAACACGGGCAGCACGGTGGCCTCTCGGTGCCTCACAACAAGAAGCCCCCGGGTTCAATCCCAGGGTGGAATGGCTTGGGTCCTTTTTGTCTGGAGTTTGCATGTCCTCCCTGTGTCTGCGTGGGTTTGCTCTGAGTACTCCGGTTTCCTCCCACAGTCTAAAGACGGTTAGGTTAATTGGTGTCTCTAATTTGTCATTGACTTGCATGGGGTGTATGCAAACACCCCAGCCGTGTAACTGGAAACAGCTGCACACCGGTCCCAAACCCGTATAAATGGGGAGGGGTAGAGAAAACAACGGCAAACTACTCCACTATCCTGCCAAAATACTTCATGCCTCACATCGATGAAAGACAGAAATGTGTGGAGATCGATGATCCATCAAGTGACCAAGAGTCGGCCACGACTATACGGTTAATCCAATCCAATCCAATGTTAACACAGCTGTACAGATTTGAGCATTTACTTTTTGACTTTTTAAAGGAAGCTAAACTTCCTTTGCAGTCTTAGAGAAATCGCGGATGCTAGGATTGTTCCTGCCTTATGTTCTATGCCACCAGCTTGGCAGATTTTTCAGGGTTTTTTGTGCAATAATTTTGTTTAGAGGATCAAAATTATTTTAGCACATCCATTTTTCAGCACACCTTCTCAAGTCCCCAGTTCAATCACGACCTGGGCTCAGCCTGTCTTGTTTACCCATGTTCTCCCTGTATCTACATGGGTTTTCTCTGGGTACTCTGGCTTTCTGCTACATTCCAAACACATGCTCTATCTAGGGTTATTTCTGCCTTGTGCCATGTATCCAATGACTAGACATCGACTTTCTTGTGACCCTGACTAGGATTAAGCAGACAACAAGTGAAATTTTCAGCGGTCAAAAAAAGGAAAAAAAAAGCCACCAAAAATTAAGTTCAAGTTTTAATATAATTTCATTATTATTGTATATAATGTCAGAAATATTCAAATCATATAAATCAGGTTTTTTTGTCAACAGATTTTTTTAACCTGGCTCCATTTGGCATCTACAGGATGCCCTTTATCTTCTTTTAAACGTCTTTAGGTTAATCTGATTGTTTCTTGTACACAAACCTTCAACCAACAATGTAATAACAAAAGGAATAATATTGTACATGAAACATGTCAGAAGTCCTTTCTTCTTTTTAGTGGATGGTATGTTTGAGAAAACCAAAAAGTTAGTTTTTTTTTTTTAATATTGCATTGTTGGAAAGAAAGTTTAATATGGGCAAATCTTGGCAAGAAAGATGGCTGAGAGAGTACGAGAGCTAGAGGGAGTAAGGGCGATTGAGATGGGGAGAGGGAGTTATCAATGTATAATTGGCAAAAATGAAATATACTTGAATCCACCTGGGACCAGTAAAAACAAATAAACAAAAACAATAGATTAGATGGATGGAAGAGAAAATGCAACAGTGGTATCACACCACAGATTGTATATTAAAGTTATCACTGTGATTCCAACCATGCACCACAAAATCATGATTTAGCATTGACAGAGGGAATTAAAGAATCCAGATGGTACATTTTTCTGAAAGTGTATGAATAGACAAGTGTATGGAATTGGAGCAGGAGGACGTGTTCTGAGGGAGCAACAGGGTAATTGGGTTGTTTGCCCACCTGTTCCATATTTTCTAGTTCCTTAGTGTCTAGTAGCTATTTTTTCCACAGTCAGCTGTGGAACAATAGAATATATGAGCACAATGAGTGACAAAAGCACTTTCTCAGTGTTCATAAGTCCTGAAGGTAGTTCATGGTTGGGAGTTGATTTTGAGTCCATATTCAAGCCGAAACAGTCCATCTAGCTCATTTTTAATAATATCAGCCCATAGTAGTACCCCATTATCACCTTGCAGGCATCTGAGTCGAATTGGAGCTCTGTGCCCATTACAGCCTGTTCAGCCTCTGTGCCCAGTCATCTGGTCCATCAAGAGTCCCTGTCATCTCATCAGTCCGTAAAGCCTTTGAAAAGTCTTCAGATATTTCTTGGCCCAGTGTTGAAGTTTCTTTGTACACCTTGTACTTCTGGGCACTCTGGTAGGTTGCAGTTCTGGAATATAACAGCACCGGATGATAATTTGTTCTTGATAGCTTCAAATTTGATAACATCCCCATATCTTAACATTTTCCAGTGTGCGGCATCCATTTTTTCTGTCTGTTAAATCTCTTTTAAAGCTACCTAATGTTTATGCACACCTTGATATAGGGTGTTGATCTGCTTAGGCCACACTCATCCTCATCACACATATACACATTACCTGATATACTTAAATCCAATAAGCATTCAATTTAATACAACTTTGAGTTGGAAAATATGCATAAAACTGATGATATGATCAAAATGCACTGCTCACAAAAATCAGAGGAATTTTTGTTATGGGATATTTAACGGGATATTTCATTAGATTTAATGAAACATTATTATTTCACTAATTTTAGTGAGTAGTTTACCTACTTTCCTAATAATTATGCACAAATTGTATTTCCGGTATATACACTGCTCACAAATTTTAGCGGGAATTTCCAAATGAATATGAAGAAGACTGCTGGACAATCTGATCATGTCCATGCCCCATTGCTGTCAGTGTGTTTTGGCAGTCTTGGGTGACCATACACCCTAATGAAGATCCATGTGCGGCACTCTCGTTCATTCGGACATGCTTCTGTTCACCCCCATAAATATGTCACTTGCTACTCAATCATGATAATTGAAATAGTTTTCACCTCATTTGCATAATCGAACAACTTTCTTTCGCTATTCATTTGCTTTTCTGATGATCTTGTTTAATGAAATAAAATCAAATGATTCTTTTTTTAATTGCTTTATATTCAGTGTGAAATATCCCCTAATTTTTGTGAGCAGTGTATTTCTTGTGATGGGAACAAAGCCACTGTAAATCTTGCATGTTCTGTATTCCAAAGATAAGACTTGCTTTGGCACTAAGCATATTTTTCCTAGGATGCACTCACAGCATGAAGGAGCATAGGTAAAATTGATCGCACTTCCACTACAGGTTGAAACAATTTGCTCTGATTGAAGTTTGATCCAAAACCTTATGCTTGGAATAAACTCCTTAGAGGAATTGCTTGTCTTTTCAATTATACATTATGAAGAGAAATTGTGGAGGGAGGTTTTGCATCTTCCAGGCATTTTCTCTACTAGAACACCATCTGAGCTGCTGTGTGTGTACGTGACTGGCATGTTCTTTCTGATTTACACCGCTAGATTAAAAACCAACACAGCACATGGACATGATGGCTCTGCTAAATGTGCAGGAATTGGCCCATTTACTGCAGAAATGTGACAAGCTACCTAATCCTGCATTTATTGAACATATGGTATACAGCTCTGAAATGTTCTCTGCATAGAGGCTTGAGTATTACCATTCTTCATGATTCAAACATGTACTGCCTTTCTACCATGAATATAGAATCTGAGCTAAAACACAACAGCACAAATCACTCAGTTCCTCTGGCAATTTTTTTACAGTGCATTTCAGCATGGCATTTATTGCTGCCTAGATTTGTATGAAGTTCTTCCTCATTGTTTTGCAATTGAATAATTTGAATTGTTGATTTAAATAACTAAATAAATAACAGTGAACTAAATAACAGATTGTATTGCATTTCCGCAAATAATAATAAAAATATAAAATATAAATGCCATTTTTGCATTAAATGAAATGTGCTTACTTGAAGAATAGTCCACCACTTGATGGTAAATAAACCTACCATGATATTTGTTTTTCCCCAAAACTTTTGACCGAGCTCTTGATAATATCCCTGTGATCTGCTGGAACATGCTTTAAGAACAACAGAAAGACAATGGAAGACAACATATATCCAACAAATAGGTATTTTAAAAGTATGTACAATAATAATATTATGTTAGATTATGCAATAATATAATAGCAACAGTACATAGTAATAGTAACTGTTGTTATAGTAATAATATACTACAAATATTTGGACATACATTACAATGAACTATCCCATAATGAAATATGACGTGTCCCATAATGACATGTAATATAATACAGTGTTCCCTCGCCACTTCACGGTTCACCTTTCGCAGACTCGGTGCATTGCGGGTTTTCAAAAAATCGAAAAAATAGATCGCGTATTTTCACTGTTTCGCTGTTTTTTGTAAAACTTTTAGATTAAAAAAATCACAAGATTTATAACAATATAGTTTCTTGATTATTCAACAGTTAAAAACACTACGATCGCGTATTTACTCAGCGGATGAATACTCACCAAAAACGAGAAGTAAGACTAGAGCATCGCTACTTGACGACATGACAAGTTTTTATCTGTGGTGTTGTGTTCGCTGTTTGTGAAAGTTTCATTATAGACTGAATTCATTCAAACCCTACGATACCATCCAAACATTCTGCAAGCTCTACGGCTAAAATAATCTATAAATACTTAGATAAATATAGCGTCCCTACTTCACTGATTCTCCTTTATTGCAGGTACTCCTGGAACGTAACCCCCGCCATAAACGAGGGAACACTGTATATGTATATAGTAGCAGCATGTTAGTAAATAATAATAGCAGCAGTATATGATAGGTGGTGTAAAGATGCATGAGAGAAATAGGGCAAGAGATAAAGAAATTCTTTAGGCTTTGGGTATGCAGAAGGAATGATTGATGTTGAAGCTCTAGGGAAGAAACTGCTCCTAAGCCTGCTGGTTCGAACCAGGCCCGACCTACCCTGAGGGTGCTTCTGAGGTCAGAAGACAGACGTGATACACAAAATACATCTTATTATATATCTCTTCTGTTTGGTGTTGTTCTTACTCACAAATGAGGAAAAAAGTCTTCTATTGTAAACTGTTGGAAGCATTCAGTTATCCTGTAAGCGTGAGATGATTCCTTCCCTCGGGGCAAAACACTTTTCAACGCTTTTCATTTTCCAAGTCTCCGCTGACAGGTATTTAACTCTTTGCACAGACAGTGCCAGAACTAATTTATCACTTTGGTGAAGTAGGCTTGTCATTTAATATAGGGATGCTGATCTATTTCCTTCTTTGTTGTTGCTGTTGTTTTTCCAGTTAGCTTGAAATTCTAATTGAAATAGCATAATTTTGCTTATTACCAATATTTTGTAGTGGCATTTTAGATATACACACATTTATCGTTGCCATTAAGGGATGCATTCTTGCCTGCAACAATGTTTAGGTAGCTAATGTATGTCAAGGATTATAAAATGAATGCCAGGACCCAGTGTTTCCCAACGAACAATGTTTAGACCATCGCATCTGTAAATTCACTTCATCTCTCCATGGTTCAAATACTATGGCTGATTGGAGTGACAGTATTTCAGAAAATGTTGGATGGTTAATCACAGCAGTGTATAGAATTTTACAAAACTCTTCTGTGGATAACAATATCTTATTGATGCGAGACAATGGTTAGTCTTGTTGGTGCTGAGAAGAAGGCACAGTAATTCAACTCACTAGTCTTTTAGCAGTGGTGATCAGAGAAGTGCTTCTGTTTACCTAACATGTCAAACTGGACTGCTGAACACCCATCATGTCAAACATTCATGTAGATTGGCTGCAACTACTTACAACCAGTTGTTGTAGTCAGGCTCCATTCCAGCAAGCTCTGAACAGAATATTGTGCCACAGTGGGCACAGGCTCACAGAATTAGACAGATGAAAAGGTCACCTGATAAATCTCAATTTGGAAGGGTCAGAGTTTGGCATATGCAACACTTCATTGATCCAACCTGGCTGTGTCAAGAGTTTAAGCTGGTGGTGATTTAATTAAAAATCCAGGCTGTTCTAATCAGATAATCCAACCCAGTATCAGCATTGTGCTTCTAATAATGTATCGGGTAAATTATGTACATAAAGAGACGTAGCCACAATATGTACATTGGGGTTTCTATGGTTCTATTTACAGCAGCAAGACAACTATTTAAATTTAATTTCAAATGAGGTGTTTTTCCACTGATGATGCCTGACTCTCACTCTTATGCTCACACTCAAGTGAAAAGGTAAGGCATTGAAAAATAAATACATGCATTTCAGAATATATTAATATTTGGCAAATCCCCCAATCGAGACTGAACATTTTGGGGTACTTGAACACAGAGAAGGCCAAGCATTCAGAAACAGCATAAAAAGCTCTTTGCATAACCCTAAGTCAAAACAAGAAAACACATTCTTTCTAAAATTAACCAGTCAACTGAATTTACCTCAGGAGGACATTCGAAATCAATCTAAAAACTGTTCTAGAGAAATGGGAGGATGGAAGTCTGTTTTTACTACATTATGGAATATTGAGTGCACATTGAAACTTTCCTTATTTTAGTACAAGGCCTCGACGTAACAAAATGTGTAAACTGTGAACAGGTCTGAAGACTTTCCGAATGCATTGCATATATGCTTTTTTCAAAGATGCATCTTTTCACTCAAGTTGTAATGCTGTTTATATGATTTGTAATGAATTACCAGTAAACAGGCAGCCCAGACCATGCCTTACTGTGTGCTATTTTCTTTCCCGCTATCTCACATTTGCATCCTGTCCGAGTTCATTATGTCACAGAGCCAGCCACATTTGGGATGCTGAAATGAACACAGGGAACACTGTTGTGTGACACTGTTAGTACACTGCCCTGATTAAAAGATTGCCCGTGTTAAAGGTACTCTTTTATCAGCCCTTAGGATCAGATGAGCAGATGGACACTTGTGAGGTCCTACATCCCAACATAGAGTCCACAATATAGCAGAAAAATGAGTATAATAAACTGACCTTTCCACTTTCAGACCACATTTACTGGCCAATAATGTAACTGCACACAACACCATGCAATCGTATAGATGAAGAATATATGTAAAGACAGATAAGTAAGTAAAAGTTACTAGCTTTTTTTCTCCCAGCAGGAGGCTAAAAAAGTTTGCAACTTAGTTTTTAAGAGGTTTGCTAGTACTTTCACAAGTGTGACTTTTCCACAAGGCCTTGTTTATCCTATTCAGTCTTTTCATACATTTCAGCCAATGATGTTCACCTGTAATTTTCTGTTATTTAAGAACCATAGAGATCTATTTTCTTATCTCAGCAGTCTGCCTACTCACCGACTTGAGACTGGAACTCATTTGGATGTGTGGTGGTACTAAACTGGGAAAATTATGGTGATTGTGTTGCTCAGGGATGCAGCAGTTTTCATAGCTCGGCACCTCAGAGCGCCGCTTACGACCACTTGTCAGGATGTTTGCCTGTGATGAATGGCTACTGTCTACATGATGAAGTCTTCCTTGGAGGTTGTTTGGTCACAAATATATTCAGTCTTGGTCGTGATACTTTTAATCATTGCTCAACATGGAATCGAACAGGGTTCTCAGACCTAGTAAAGATTATGGTTAATTAACCACATGGGAGACAATTAATCAAGGACTAATGGTGCTTTAATGTTTCATATCAAATTACTCTTTGCACTCGCTCAAGTATACGTACAATGTAACAACATCATTTCTGCTCACTGTCGAACCTAAAGTCTGAATATTAATTAACAAATTAATGTTTTTTGTTGCCTGGTTGGATATTCTACCACATTTGTCAGTGCTCATTTCCTGTTAGTTTAGTTAAAACAGAAGCAATAAAAATGGAGTCTCAACATTTATTTTCCTACATGATCAGGTAGTTGAGCTTGTTCCCTGATGTTGATTTTTTTTTTTAATGAGGACATAGTTTGTGTTCATAATAGAGGTTTTACAGTATGTGATGTGAAACGTGTGTAAATGATTTCCCTGCTATTTTATAATGTCTTCTGATGTATAATAGATTTTGTTCCTTTGAGATTACTGCCCATGTTAGTCCTATTCCTGATATTTGAGAGAATCACTGATAAGTTCAGCCTATTTTTCTTCATTGCATGCTATAGTATCATTCTTTCTAGGCACAGTGTGGATGAAAATGTTCTGACTGCCTGAGCTGCCAACTGTACTTTTACACTGCAGTAGAGAAATGCTCTGAGATAGGTACTCGTCAGTGATGATTTATTGTTTCATCATTCCTTATATTTGAACAAGGGAAACATACAGTACACATGCTTTATAACAGGTTTCAAAGCATGAATTATCATTACAGAGCATTCTGGAAAAATTCCTAGATCAATAACACTTTAGGTCCTTTATATATTTAAATGAATTAATTACATTTGGTGTGTCTTTTTAAATTGTGATTAGACAAGAGTCCAATTGTGGCTATTGCACACATCATATGTGCTTCATTATAATGGGCTATATTTAAAAATGAAAATAATTAAATATCCGATTATTATAATTACTTCCACTTGCGATGAGATACATGATACATGAACATTACATGGTCTACATAAAATAATCATGAGTATTATTTCTGCCATGGTGCTTTTCTTGTGAAATTGGCATAAAAAACAAAAGCACAACAAAAAAAATTCTGTAATAATTTCTGCTGTAGTGATCTTAGGTGGATATGGGGAAGTGATACTGCAGCCTAGTAAAGAAGAGAAAATAAGCCTAATGAGTCTATAGTTAAGTATAAAATTATGACTAATAAACTATGGTTTTAGCAGACTAAAAGCAGCATATCATATTTTCATATTTCAGCATATTTCCATATTCATACATTCATTGTACAGTACAAATTCACCAATATTAACAGAATAGCATGGTTCAATCCCCCCAGAATTCCTTAGCTATTCGTTTTGGAATAGTGACGTCTCAGCCTGTCACTATATATAAACATTCAAAAGACCTTTACTCAAGGTTATTTGTATTTATTAATTATCTCCTAATTTGTTTATGCGTTATGGCTTGATGCTTTTTTATAGGCAGGTTGTTAGCATAGTAGGATAGAATGAAAACCCAGTATTTTTTCTCTGATGGGATCACACACTGCTTATGCTAATATAGGCAGGGACAATCAATAATCTATTCAGGTTTGCCCTTTTGAAGTGAAGAAGGCATCTGTTAAATGAATGGGGACCTGCAAATATGTGATGCACTGACAGCATCCCTGGTGTTTTCTCTATGTTAAAAGAATGCTGCAGTGAAGGAAAAGCCACATTATCGCCCACTACGTCATGAAGAATCATTTATGGCCTCCACATTTATGGACCAAGGGACCCAAGCAATCCTACAGTCATAAAACACAGTAAATTCAAGGGTACAGTTACGGTATAATCCATAATGATATTGGCGTGGTCCTGTCAAATAATAAATACCAAATCTAGTTGCTGTGCCCTGTGATGCATTACTAGTGGGCCAGCTGCTGGCAAATAAACACTTATTGTTTAACTGATGGAAAAATGATTTTCAAGGTTAAGTAAGCTTGGCCTTATTTTCACGAGATTTGATTGCTTTAAGCATGTATGACTGTCCTCACTGATATAACATTATTAAAGAATGTACGTTTGTAACACTTCCATTGGTTTTCCAATGGTATCAACAGCTGTCTATTTACTATACAGTAGCACCAAGTAGTATTGCATTTTTTGAAAAAAAAAAAAAAGATTTCATTTTATGTGTTTAAGGTGGTAGTAACATCAGGGTTTGAAGAATGATCTGGCTCCAAATACCTGTGTGGTGTGCGATGGGATTCATGAATTAAGAAGAGTTGGTACAGTGCGTTGAATTTTTTATTTGATGAATGAGAAGTGATGAATCCAGGTAAACTCTCTCTTGCACATGAGCACTTGCTCCCACTGCTATACAGATATGAATCAAAAGCAGGTCCTTCACTATGTAGAGTATGAACTGCATTCTAACTGTTGAATTCTTCTTCATAATCTCATTCATGCACATCATTTCTCATTAGTGTGGGGGTTTGAAAGCACTCCTTTGATGCTCACTCAGATGTTTACTATTGTGCATGGAATAAAGACACTGCCGCCGAGACCAAGAAGGCAAAATTTACTCTTTACCCCAAGCTTTCAAGAGTTGTTATGAAAAAATATTTATTTCAGTGCCATCATTGATTAATTTAATTCTTCTTGAGCCTTTTGCTGCATTTTAAATAGGACAGATCTGAAACAGAGCACAATATGGCATCATTAAGTGTGTAGTGAGACAAAGACTTAACAAAAAAGCTATGTGGCAGAAATTCAGAACTTCTGAGAAAACTTGATGGGGAAAAAGAGAATAGTGAGCTATTCTGCCAAGCTACTATCAACTGGTTAGCAGACCTCAAGGAGTTGGAACTTCTAGGCTGTATAATCAGTGCCTGCAATGTTATATACAAATGTACTTTGTCCTTTTCTCTAAGTCAACAGTGCTATGTAGGTCCGGATTTAGTGGTGAAGTGATAAAGCACCCTCTCGGAGTTAAAATGTTAAACCAAAACAGGATCCCACTAGAAAAGCATGCTTCTGACAAGCAGGACATGACTGTTGAAAGGAGATAAGCCAGGCCCAAAGGGGTCTCTAGGCCCTACTTGTGTTATGCGAGAGAGAGAGAGAGAGAGAGAGAGAGAGAGAGAGAGAGAGAGAGAGACACGCGTACATTAGTACACAATATTTATTAACTCCCTTACTAAGGTGCTCTCTGCATATGATTTCCAATCCACTTGTGCGAGAATATTAAAAAATGACTATATTTTGCTAAATACCTGAAGGATTTGTTTTTAAGGTTGTTAATGAATCACTCTCAAAAAAAAAACCAAAAGACTTTTTCTAATCAGCCCAGTTTCCTGCACATAGGTACAGTCATCTCCCCTTTGGCATCAGTAACCAGCTCAATTAATCTCATTTTGTATTCCTGTGTTGGTATAACACATGATGTTATGCATGAGATATCATGCATGGGTATAATCGGGGAATATTGGTAAAGCTTGGTCAGCTAATATGGTTTCTCTTCCTTTTCATCTCAAGCAAGCATGTACTTTCCTAATTAATGCGTAGTGCTTCAGTACTTTTCAATCAATAAAGCATGGTCGAGCAAACTCTGATAGCTTACAAAGCATAACATGGTTCTTGGAAGACTACAAGGCCAATGACAAGCTAAGCTTGCTCAATTTGGGATGGGCCTTATAAGATTATATAAAATTGCAAAGCTGCTTTGAGACAATGTTCCATTGCAAAAAGTGCTATATAAATAAATCTGACTTGACATGTTGTGTGGTGAGATACAGCGGGTTAGACAGAACAATGGAAATACATTAAAAATATATGAATATCGAGGAGCTAATGAAGAGTAGATTTACCTTTTGCATACAGAACAGTTTTAAAATTCCTTCTTGTAATTCTGTCAAAGATGCCCTATATGGTTTGCTTTAGGATGCTAAGCAAAATTTCTTCCAAAAAGTAAGATAGTAAGCATTTTTTGCTCTGGAAATTTCCAGAATCTTTGTGATGTAAAGTGTATGATGTATTGTCGAAGTTGAACGTTTTAAAAGTGTGTATGGGTTTATTCTCAACCTGGAATAATAAAACCTGGTAAACCTCATAAGAGAATTTTTGTAGACTAGAGAGGGCCTGGGGTGTTATTTATAAATGACATAGACGCCAAAAATGTGTGTACTTGGCGAGAAATGGTGTAAATCTGCTCAAGAATTGACTCATGCGTACAGCCATAAGCCCATTTTGGATAGTGCTGGAATTAGTGACATTCGCTGATAAAATTAAAAGTTGCAACAAAAAGCACAAAGCAAGAGTGTCAGTGTAGAACAACTTAAGCTACAATATGGCCACCAAGTCAAAAATCATTAGTACCATTTTTTTGGTTGATGTGTTTATTGATATATTATAGTTATACCAGTTCTTTAGCCTGTTTTTATGTATCAACATGCATTGCTCTAAACTGTGACTTTGTAAGGACGTGTTAAGTTGGTTGTGAGGAACTGGACTACAGTTCAGTTCAACGCAAACATGTATCTCCCTTTTTAGCTGACCATGTCACAGAACAGAGAAGTTCTTCAGAAGCCAATCTTGCAAGAAATGAGGGTGGAGGTATTGGCTTTATTTACTCCACCAGTTAAAGATTCCGCCTTTGCAAAATTCATTACTTTGCATCGATTTTAAGGTCTGACCACATTTTATTCTGCAGCACTTATTTGAAACGAGGAGAAGTAAAGAGATGTGCCTTCAAATTTGATGTTCAGAGAAGCATCGTCCCAAATATTTATGGTGTTTGTTACTTGACTATCCCACCATTTAAAATTTCCATCATTGTTCTTATTATTGTTCTTATTAGAATCTCATATTCAGTGCATTATGGGGCTATTTAAAAGCCCACAAACCAAGCACCACCACCACCACAAAAAACACACCTGTGTCACCTGTGGTGTAAAATATCATATTTGGGACATTGTTGCATTATTACACACTTTGTATACATTTTTGTAGTGTAGGGCATGCTCATGTGGACCCCCTGTGGATACCTGCCAACCAAGAAACCCTGACTAGAAACAACTTGAATAAATGAGAGTTAAAAATGATTTTAGTGTTAAAATGTAAGCAGTCAATTATTGGAGTTCTAAGTCTTTGATTGTTTGGCTGCCTGTTCCGATGAGGCGGCTGATGGGGGGCTGAATGAGGGATTTCACATGTATTACAGAATGTGTGGTTATCGACTGTGAGTAGAGAGTGCTGGCCATGCAGCTGAACTCGTCTCCTAGTCTTGATTACAGCTGCTTTGTGACACCGCTGAGAGGGATGTGGTGGACAGTTAAAACCACCATAAATATTCAGGACAAGTTTACAGTGTGTGCTGAAATGCAGGTATAAAAATCACATCTTAATGGCTCCTCACTTGTGGAAGAATTGATTCTTTAAGGATGGGTCATTTTTGCTGCCTTTGCTAATACACTTGACCAGATACACTTGGTGCACACCATTTCTTCCTTATTGCATTTGCTTTTTATAGTTTTTATTGGATGAAACTGCTGAAGCTACTCAGTCTTTCAATGTCTTGTCACACTGTGTGCCAGGCCTGAAATCCCTACCTCTCTGTAACTTGCTTTTGTGACTGCATCCTCCCACAGTTTTATTGACTATTTCACTAATTATGCTTGCATAAACAAAGCCTTGGAAGTTGGCTGCAAAGAAATCTCTGTTGATTGGGTAGGGGGTGAAGCTGAAATCTTTAATTTTTTTTCTCTGAAGTGATCAGCTGAAAAACCATATGGATGGAACCTCCAGGAGGTCATTGCTTTATCCCTCTGGCAGGTACATACTGCCACTGATCCTAGATCATTGATCTGGGCCATCAATACTCCCCACCTACCAGCTTTTCAATTCTCTTTTCTCATTCTAGATTAGAATAAATAGCCTGCTTCCGGTTTTTCCAGAACTTGCTGGCCATTGATTGAGGATTGCAGATTAGGTTGGACTGGTCATTTATTCCACCAATGTAAAATATAAATATACAGTATAGGTCTGTCATTACTATGTATAACTTGGCACAGCATAAGAGCAATGTTGCTGGCAATGGATACATTAATTAAATAAAACAATACTGCTTTATTAGCTTGGTATTGCAGTGTTTATTTTGTCTGTTTTATTGAAAAAAGTTCAAACTTATTATGAACGCATGTTGGGCAGCAGGCTGTAAATGCAAATGCAAGCAGCAATTGTATCACCTGACTGCAATAGGTAACAGCTACATGGTCGTTTTCTCACAGTTTAGTCTATGTAACATTAAAGGTTGACCCTGTCTGGGGTTTTATTTCTGCCTGTTCCTTTGAGCTACCTGTTATACCCAGGCTCCCTGTGACCCCAAATTGGATTAATGGTATCAAAATGAATGATTATTATTACTGTAAAATATTTCATTTGATTATCTTATATACAGTAATGTGCTCATTCATGAAACGTTACTGCTTCCGTAAATGACTTGCTAACACTTTGGAAGTCAGAATGATATATACTGAAGGAAATCATCAGTGAAATGTATAAAACAAATCAAACAATTGCATTGTACTTGATGTATAAACTGTAAAAATGATCTACAAGCTTAACTAACTATTCTTGGGGAAAGTTGTTAAATTACTTTGTGCCACGTAGAACTGGCATGATTTTATATTAATCAGATAATACCTGTTTGTTTCACCAAAATCAACACATTCATTTGTTTATGTGGTCTTCAGTATAATGAGACACTTTACACTTTTGTTCATTCTCCCCCAACAACTCCAGCCCTTTTCCCTTAGGAGAGATGGTTAAACAGGGTCAGCACCTCCTCGTCACCTGGGTGGCACATACTGAAGATGTCTGGAGGATAGCCATGCAGGGGAGAGGAGAATAAATCAGGGGATGGACCTTGAACACCAAGGGAATAAGGCCAGTCATCCAGCCATCTGTCCACTGGCTAAAGGAATGACCTGCCATATATGTCTGACACGAGGACCTTTTTTGGGATTAGAGGAAGACTGAAAATACACATAGTAGCAAACATACAAGAAATCCTCATATAATTGCAAATGTAGATTATATTTGCAACAGTTCTTGCACAAGCGAGCTGTGAGCAATTAGTCATTTTAGCAGCAAGTAAATTCTTTTTTCAGTTTATGTAAATATAATATACATTCCAAAGCACTGTAAATTTCACCTGTGAATGTAAAAAAAATTATATACATATCTATTATACTTGTTTCGCTCATGCATTTGCCTGTAGAAGTTGAGCATCCATTTAGTTCAATGCGACTGCATGGATCAGTTTTTTTAGCTTTTAAACTTGACTGTTATTAGATAAATGCCATGATTTTGCTGAGCTTTGACATGATGATTGGAGGATCAGTCGAAAGGCTGTGTCCTGTTTTGATTGACAGCTACTTTGAGATACACCATCTCTTAATCATTGGGAGCTTAGTATCGATGCGGATTTTGCAAGTGAAGTTAAACGACAAATTGCAACCCATTTCTTGGTATTTGCTTGACAAAATTACTTGACCATTTAAATATTTCATTTCTTATAAATAAAACATACTCATAGTATTTGGACATCCAAAAAAACAATGCTTGATTTCTTGTTTTTTGTAAAAGGCATGGACTTGGACGGTACAATGCCTCAGCTGAACAAAATGTTATCATTAGCGGCAATAATTGGAGCTACTTGTACATCTGTGGGTGTAGGAAAACCCGGAACCTGGAAAACAATGGGCCAAGGCCCAATCTAAGCAGCCTAGCTCTGCTATCCATTGAGAGGACACTAGTGAAGTCTTGGTTCCTCCCAAGGTTTCTTCCTACCATTTTGGGGAGTTTTTCCTTTCCACTGTCGCCCTGGGCTTGCTC
>JAUZST010031216.1:0-29126 GCA_034779995.1 Parotocinclus haroldoi | reverse complement strand
GTGTGTGTGTGTGTGTGTGTGTGTGTGTGTGTGTGTGTGTGTGTGTGTGTGCGCGCATTTGGCAATCAGATAGCCTGGCAGAATGTCTTAAAAAACATTTAAAAAAGCAAGATTGGCATCAAAGTGTAAGTTATATAAAAAGGTACACATTACACCCAGATCCTCTGGAACTCCTTACCATCATCCATTAGAAACTCCCACTCCCACAAAAAGTCAAACTGGCCAACAACACCTGACGCACACACAACTAACACGCAAGACACCTTAAACATAAAGGTTCATGCCAAATAGCTACACTTTTTGATTATTTTCATGTATTTTTTCTGCGATGAAAGACAGCAACTGTTTAAAACACACCAACAATGAAAGTTTGTGTGCAAAATACAATGAACCCTTGGATTACAAACCCTCCTTAACTGCTATTTCAAACTTTTTGTTTGTTTGTTTGTTTTTGTTTGTAAACTATGATTATGAACAGCCTTTCATCCAAGAGGATGGGTCCCATTTTAAGTCTTGGTCCCCCCAAGGTTTCTTCCTTCAGCAGTTAGGGAGTTTTTCCTTTCCACTGTCGCCCTAGACTTGCTCAATTTGGGATTGCCTTTTTAAGACAATATAATATTGCAGAGCTGCTTTGAGACAATGCTCCATTGTAAAAAGTGCTATATAAATCAATTTGACCTGACATCCATCCATTCCTCCTACCTTACCATCAACACCATCAACAGAAAATAAAATCAGGATTCCTAAAAGTTATATCAAAATTTAGAACATCAATAGTCACTTACGCTTCATGTTTACAATTGATCCCCATTTTTAAAATGTACCTTGCTTAAGAAAATCGTTTGATAAATATTGAAGTACTAGGAGACATTTTTTCAAAATCTATCTGGGCTGTTTAGAACCCTGCCTATTTTCAACCATGTCAGCATTATATACTATAGTTTAGGTAATTTAATAGCTGTACATTAAGCCTTAATTATTTACAAGTTTGTATTGTTAAACTCTGCATTGTGAAAAATGATGTAGTGGAAATGTTTGGAGCAAACAGATTAAAATTATACTTTCTGGCCTATTTTAAGTTCCATCAACCACTCCCAGCTGTCTCACAGAAGACCAGAAAACATGATACATTATAAACCGACATACACATGACTTGTGCAAAGAATAATCATGACTCCATAACTGTGCCTAAAGATTATTTGAACCTCCCTCTACCAACATTCTGACAATGACAAAATTATTTTATACCTTCCCACACCACTAGCACTTAAATGAACTCATTTAAGGTAATGATGGGAGGAATGCATTTTCAGCCCATGGTATATACACTGTTTTTTTCTTTGCAGTCAGCACTTGGAGACATGAGAAGTCTAGAAAGAGACTTGCAGAGCTAAACAGGGTTGGAAAATAAGCTTCTACTGTATACTTCTGGACATGAGGTCACCACTAACGGAAAAATGTGTGTTATCATGTGTGGTCCAGCACCAAAGTTGGTTTTCCTGTTTAAATTGGTCATGTTGAGTTTAGTTTATTTAGATTTTTAAAACAGACTCTGAATCGAGATCAAAGCCACTGTAAAAAGGCAGACATGCACACCTGTGACTACCTCACAACACACAATTCTGTATTAATGCGCCATGTTATTAAACCCAGTGGAACTTTCAATTACATAAAAATAAACTTACTAAACAAATGAGACAAATGTATTACAAACCCGATTTCAATTAAGTTGGGATGTTGTGTAAAACATAAATAAAAACAGAATAGGGTGATTTGCAAATCCTTTTAAATCCATATTGAATTTAATACACTACAAAGACAACATATTTAATGTACAAATAGATACGGGTTTTTATTTTGCAAATATTCACTCATTTTGAATTTGATGACTGCAACCAAATGACTGTTCCAAAAGAGTTGGGACGGTCAACAAAAGACTGCGAAAGTTTGTGCAAGTCTTGCAAATCTCTGCAGGCAAGGCCATAAAACCAAACACTGGATTTCTGTGATCTTCGATCCCTCAGACAGCACTGCATTAAAAACCTGTATCATTCTGTAATGGATATTACGACATGGTCCCAAGAACACTTCAGAAAACCATTGTCAGTGAACACAGTTCATCTGTGTTCAACTCTACAATGCAAAGCAAAAGTCATATATCAACAACACAAGTCTACATTTCAAATTTGGAAATCATGTCCTTTGGGCCAAAGAGGAAAAGGACTGTCTGCATTTTTATTGGCGCAAAGTACAGAAGCCAGCTTCTGATGGTATGAGGGTGTGTTAGGGCTCATGGCATGGGTAACTTGCACATCTTTGAAGGCACCATTAATGCTGAAAGATTTTGGAGCAAAATATTCTGCCATCCAAGCAACGTCCCGGTTTATTTCAGCAAGAATGATAAGTTCACTGTAATGCACAGTCTCTCACTGCTTATTCTTCTGTGGTGACTACTAAAATCATTTAGTAGTTGCTGAATTAGTTGGCTGGGTTTGTAGAAGGAAACGCCTTAATGGTATGTTATTTATAGCAAAGGTAGGGTGCAGCGTCTAACCTCAATGCTACTCCACCCGAGGTGGAATAATGAGCTCACGACAACCTTCTACTGGCTTATTTATTAGGGGATTGCTAAAAAGTCATCCAGTATATACTAGGGTAGTAGCTGTCATTAGTAAGGCCATGTCAACATACTAATGAGGACTGTTTCATAAAAATTATTAGGAAGACTTTATCTAATAGGTCATGCCATTGTACGTATGAAACTCACAAATCAGTCGAACACACCAAGCCCTCGCCCAATACATAAAAAGGGGGCAACGGTACCAGTATACCTTGACAATGCTTCTATTCATCCTTTCATGAGGACCTTTTCCATGGAGTAATCCTCAGAGGTGATCTGGGAAACATTTACTCATTCTGCAAACCACATGTGGAGCTGGCAAACTCATTATATGCAACATAAGCATATTGAATACAGAGAAGCTATGAAGTTTGTGAACACTAATTTCTGCAAAATACGGCCTATTATATCATTAGCATAAACAGAACACAGATAAACAAACAAGACAAAATTTAGATACTTGCATATGTATTGCAAAATATCCCCCAATATTACATATTATCTGACTGTAAATAGTAAATAGTAAATAGTCCAGTGAGTGGTGATGCTCTTCCTCTGAACAGCACATCTTTAATCTGGTATGTTGGTACTTCCAAAACATTTCAGTTGGATTAAGGTCAGGGCTTTTAACTGCTCATTCTAAAACATTTTTTGCAGAGTAACCTGTCAACCTTTGTGCTCACTGGCTTATTTCTTAGTTTCGTTGCAAGGACAGATGTAGTGACATTTTCAGAATTTTCACTGCTCCAACCCTGATGGTAAGCTGACTTAAGAGTGATGTTTAGCTATTACTGTTACATTGAGTTTCTTTTTGAACATGCAGAATATTATGTGCCTTTCTCTTGGAGCGTCCTTCATTTGTAAACAATCTGTCTGACTGCAGAATGGTTAAAAGTCCAAACTCTTTAGAGATGTTTTGTCAATTGCTCTTTATTAGAGGTTCTCAGAAATATCATATCCCTGATAAAGACATGATGCGTTTTCAAGAACGTGTGGTGAAGATCAGACTTTATGAAGATGCCTGCTTTTTATATTCATGAGAGCACTAGTATGCATGTAATCTATGCTCATATTTCCAACAGTATTATATCTGGGGCTTGAAAAGGTTGTTGATTTACATTAATTTATTGAAGATGTTCGAGTTTGAGCTTAGTTTTTGGAATCTATAGCTCTTTTCAGCTTCAGATCATTCTTTGAATGTGGGATGCTGACTTCAAAGCAAATTAATACACTGCTCACAAAAATTTAGGGATATTTTAAAATTAAACGAAGAGGATCCCACAAGAACTGCTTGACAATCTTGATGATGCCCCATCACTTTGTCTTGGGTGACCATACACTCTACTGAACAGTCAATGTGTGGCACTCTCATCCAGTATGACATGCTTCTGTTCGATCTGAATCGATCACTTGCTACTTAATCACAATAATTTGCTTTTCTGATTATCTTGTTTAATGAAATAAAATCAAATGCTTCTTTTTTAATCTCTTCATATTAATTTTGAAATATACCCTATTTTTTGTGAGCAGTGCATTTAGTAACATTTATTCTATCTGCACAATCCTTCCAGTGCTGATGATTGCTACACAACAAGGAATTACAAAATAAATGACTCCTTGTTTATCACAGCAATCATACAGGAGTAAAAGAGGCAACACAGAAAGCATCTAAACAAAATAAAAGTTTAGCTTGGCTAGTTAAGAAGAAAGCTCACTAGCTGTGGCCTATAAAATTAATTGGACAGGACATCAAGTTGTTTCACTCATACAATAATAAATGTCCTTAAGGTCCCAAATATTTCAGCCCTATACCACTGACGCACAAGGCAGCTCTGGTGTCTCAGAAGTAAGAAGCAGTTACTGAATACAGTAGTGATAAGCAGAATAAGCAGTGATTGACGGCCTGTTTTAAGTCCCTGTTTGGGCTTGCAACATACCTGTCCCTAGCTTAGAAAAACAGGGAGGGGTCGTAAGTATGCAGAAAGGGCAACCCGCACCTGTAGGAACTCGTGATGAAAGCAGCAGGAAGAAGAACAACAAAATTGATCACTGAAGCATATGATTTATATTTTTATGCCACTGTTTACTAAGAACAAATACAGTCTATTAGCTCCAACTAACCTTTAAACCACACCATATATTTGCCACCAACACTGTTCCTATTGACTGAAACCTCAGCACTAAATGTCACTTGTTTCTGAAAAGACAATAATCCACTGCAGCTATAAAAACAATCTTTTAATTCCTTAATGAACCTTGAACGAACAATAAAGTTGTGTTTATAAATTTCTGCATGGATATTTACACGTTGGAACATGCCACAGCCAAACTACACGCTGCCAGAGCAAGTATGGTGGACTAAGGTTATCAATCATCTCAGTATTACACTGATTGAAAGGACGTAATACTAAAATCTACCCCATGTCATGTGTGTTATATTTGATCATTTTGAGACCAACTCTCTTTCCTGTTTAGTTTCATTGATATAGTTGATATATAGATATAGACACGCCAAAAGTATCTGCTCACCCATCCAAATGATCTGAATCAGGTGTTCCAATCACTTCCATGGCTACAGGTGTATAAAATTAAGGCATGCTGACTGCTTTTACAAACATTTGTGAAAGAATGGCTCTCAGGAGTTCAGTGAATTCCAGCATGGAATTGTGATTGGATGCCACATGTGCAACAAATCCAGTCATGAAATTTAGAGTTAACAGTCAGCTGTATTATAAGAAAATGGAAACGACAGCAACTCAGCCACGAAGTGGTAGGCCACGTATTAAAAAAAAATTATATATATATAGTAAAAAAGTAAAACAAAATCCAATATGACAATGTTTACACAATAAGAAATATTCGAATTGAATATCGAGGAGAAGTTTCATAGCACATAATATATTTGCTTGCTTCATACTAAAAAAAAACCTACTGTCTAAGCAAGAGATCCATAGTTGTAAGGGAGAAATTCTCTTCTTTTTGGATGCTTTGGAATACTCATGACCAGAGCTGTCATGCTGTAAACATCAGCTGTAGTCTTCCATCATGTTTGTGTTTATTCTGCATTTATATCTACACTCCATAGTCTTGATCTCCTTGTTCTTCACTCATAACTCCAAGATTTGAGAGGAAGTAGTTTAGTTGAAAATCAAAGAAATGCAATTTGACCCTTGTGCTTGCTCCCAGTCTTTGAAAAGCAAATTTTGAGAAACTTTGTTGTCCTAAAGAAACATCGATATTACCTTGAGGACACCACATTAAATCCAGCAATGATCATTATATTTAAAAAAATATAATATTTAGAAAGTGAGCTATAAGAATGGAAGCTAATTTTTAAGCTAATTTTAGACTTCTCTTTGAACTTTCAATAAAAGCCTCCATTCATCAGCTACATAACTGTGACATAAAACTGATGCACTAATTTCTTTGATGTTGATGCAGTATACAAGCTACATGTCCATATGGAAATATTTCAGAAGATCTTCCTCTCTGTTATGACACATAAATGGGATACCGGGAGCCAACAGGGTCTTTTCCTTTAGCCTTGAATCCAGTAACTCCGCTGATAGCTTTGGCAGATCAAGATCTATTACAAAGTCATTCAACTAAACTTGAGTGAATGGCATCCACTTCTGAGGTCACAAAATTTCCATGGTCTTTCAAATAATTGGAATGACAGATTTCACCGTCATCTGAACTTTTAAAAGTACTGAAGCTAGATAGAGATTTGGGCACTGGATGAAGATTTTGTCTTTGTGTTCATGCCTGTAATAATTACCATGCAGGAATTGCAGTAGTGCTCCAAATCTGAGACTTTTTCCTCTAACATTTAGTCCAATGTCTCAGGTTTTCAACTCATGTCCTGCACCCTTTATGTGTTGTGTTTTGGTTTATGTTGGCTGGTTGCAAATTCTAAATCTGATCATTACCTTAGTCATGTAAACCTGGACATTTTGTGATTACTTAAGTGCATGTGAACAAAATCTGATTTTCAGCAATTATCAGATTATTGAGTGCATGAATACATACCGTTTTCAGCAAGACAAATATTGTAAGTATATTTTTATTTTTTTCCCTTAACCTTTGTAACCTATGTAAAACATCACACTTGAATAGCTGTTATTTAAATGGTAACCAACAGGCACTTTAAGAGGAACTAAATTTGGAACTAAAGGTGCTGCCTTATTAATGACAATTCACTATTGGAAAAATGATCCAATGTTACTTATTAGTGAGTAATTATAATAATAATAATAATAATAATAATAATAATAATAATAAAAAATTTTATTTGTATTACGCCTTTCAAGACACAAGATCACCATACATAAAAAGTACAAACAAAAGACGTACATACAACATGTAAAACAACAATAATACAAGTAAACAAATTTAAAGACATAAAATCAAGAGAGCAGGCTAAAGACTACAGTGGTCCTTCGCCACTTCGCGGTTCACCTTTTGCTGCCTCGGTATATCACGGGTTTTCAAAAAATATTAATGGAAAAAATATACCGCAGATTTTCGCTGTTTCATGGGTTTTTGCGGATCTCTGCGCATACGTAGTACGTGTGGTTTAGTTAACGTATACATGAAGACATATCTTCTTCAATAGTGAGTACCCATAGCAAAATTTTAAAACTATGTATGTAGATTTAAGAGTTTAATGTAAAACATTTTTGTGTAACATTTTACTGTACATAATTACTGCACATATTTAAACATTTTACAGTGCCGTACTGTACACTATTGTATGAACTTTTAGGAAGGAGTGTTTTAATACTGTATACAGTACTGTATGTAAGGTACAATACATGCACAGAACAGTGTAGGAATGGTTACTGGCACACCCACACTTTGCTCGGCGGACCATACCCGTGCACGCACAAGTTCACCGCCACCTTCTTATTAATTCCACGTACCTGAATCTCATTCTAAGCGCCACTGTTTTTCTGGTCAACTGGGCTAGGGGAACAGTGAGAATAATAGAGGGGCGAGGTGATGACTAGCCTTAAAAATGAGCATTGTATAAGGTTATAATAAATGTAAAACTTAACAGGAAGCCAGTGGAGATGTTGATAAATGGGGGTAATGTGATGAACAGATGGGATTCTATAGATAAGAAGGGCAGCAGCAGTCTGAACCAGTTGTAACTTATAAAGAGACTTGAGAGGAATTACAATAATCAAGGTGAGATCTAACCAGGGAATGAACCAAAATAGCAGTATTGTCGGGAGTGCGGGAAGGACAAAGACGGTTAATGGGACGAAGATGGAAGTGAGGGGAGATGGCTGGAATGTAAATGCCAGAAAGACAAGAAGTAAAACTAACCAGAGGTGGTGGAACCAATGGCTGATAGTCTATGGAGGAGGATGGAATGTGAAATGGTGTCAAATGCTGAGAATGAGTATGGATAAAGAAAAAAGTCTACTGCAGTCAAAAGATCATTAGGAGAGCTGTTTCTGTACTATTAAGGGGATGAAAACCTGATTGAAACAGCTTATAGAGAGGTTATTGAAGATGTGGGAATGAACCTGAGAAGCAACTGTCTTAATAATTTTAGAAAGGATAGGCAGGTTAGAGATGAGATGAAGGTTAGTGAAGTTATTAGGATCTAGACCAGGTTTCTTTAAAATAGTTGTGACTGCAGCAAATTTTAATAACAAAGGGACACATCCTGAGGTAAGGGAGGAGTGAATACATGCTGTTGGGAGAGGATCAAGATGAGAAGTGGAAGGCTTGCATTTATAAATAAGATTAGTGGGACTTGAAAAAGTAGTATACAGATGAATGAGAGTGACCAAAAGTAAGGAAAATGGGGTACAAAAAGTGGCAGGGAGCAATTGCTGGTGCCTCAAACCTATTTTAGGTAAAAAAAAAAAATCTGGTGTACGTAGAGTAGCGGTGAGCAGAGAGAACAAATCACCAGTGCTAATTAATTCAGAGTGGTCCTATAATTTCACTGTATGAAGATTTTCATTTTCCTGAAGAGATGCTCCAGCTGGCATGCTGTAGTTTAAAGCAGACGTAGGTGAGACGAGAACCAAGGTGCTGAGTGGGCGAAAGAGTGCGGGTTTTTAAATGGAGCAAGTGAGTCCAATAGAGAATGAAGTTCAGTGATAGTGATAAACCAAATTGTCAGTAGTGGCTGAATGACTAGGGTTTGGAAGACTGTCAATGCCAGATACAAAGAGAAGTTAGATTCATATTTTCATATTTTTCATGTTGATGAATTATACCACAACAGCAGACTAGATCCAGGATATGTTCTTTAGAGGAAATGTAATATGTTGTTGCAATCCAAAACTGTCCAAGCAAGATGTCAAATCCTTAATTGTAATATGATTTACATTATCCATATGTATATTGAAATCACAGAATCACCAAAATAATATTAGAGAAATGTGAACAGAGGAATGCGAGGAAGGCTGAAAACTCATTCATGAAATCCTTATTAGGCTTGGGAGAACAATAAATAGTAGCCAAAACAGTGGGTTTTAGTCTGTCCAACTGCATAAGCTACTACTTAAAATGTATGATACACATGAATAGTAAAAGCAAAAGCTTTCAACTGCTCACGGTAAAGTATCACGAGACCACCTCCTCGATTAGTTAAATGCATCTGACAGATGTCCAATCCAGAAATCCAGCCGGCGTTAGCTCGTTCAGCTGGGTGAAGTCACTAGATTGTTGTCACGCTCCTGTCAACAAAGAAATTCAAAGTTACGGCCGCGGTGAATGCATCAGCATCGAATAGGCCGAGCGACATCCGAATGGACGTCAAGAACTGGTGGCTCATGAGGTGAAACCACAGCATGAGAAGTTCCGCAGCCGAGTACTGCTGTAAGGTTGCCGATCAAATACTATGGACAATACAGTCCAAACAAGGATAAACCTTACAATCAAGTCATTATTCCAGATTATAAAAAGCAGAGTTAGAAGGCAGCAGGTAGTGTCTGAGAGCAGAGCAATTCACATGCAGGTACAGGTAATTCACGTACACGCAACCCAGTCAAAATACACAGAGTTAGCCATGTTGGTACAGAACTGCGTTGGAGATCAAGCTGAGACAAAAGCCAGATCTCAGATACAGCAGAACAGAAAAAAATAAATAATAGAAACAAAATTACTGGAGAGCAGCAGCAGCTACACGTGCCAGCGTGAGTGGAATGAGTGGCAAGTATGTGAAGCTCTAGGACTGGAGGTTACATGTTTACAACATGTTCATGGAAATGTATCACGGCACAGACAAGTGGAAAAGAAAAAAGTTAAAAAACTATTTGTAGAGAGCTTGGACTACACCAAACCACAGCCTAAATACAAAGAGGAATTTCACGATCACTGTTACACTCCCAAAGAGTGGTCTACCAACTTCCAAGAACAAGGTGTGTAATATTTCATGCGGTCACAAAGGATCATATGGCTATTTCTAAGCAACTCACGGCCTCTATCACATTGGCTAGAAAGCAATAGCAAACTGCATCTGGACAGTACATGAACAAACCAAAAGCTTTTGAAAAAAGATTTTGTGGCTGAACAAAACCAATATATAAGCAATATGCCTGGAGAAGTCCAGCAGAAATATCCTCCCATCTGTGAACCATTGTGGTGGTAGTGTCATGATTTGTGTTTGTTTTTCTGCATCTTGGCCAGAAAGGCTGGCTCTCATAGATGGAACAACTGATACTGAAATACACCACCAAATACAAAGGAAAATGTCAGAATATCTGTCTATCAACTAAATCTCAAGAGAAAGTGGGCTATGCAGCAAATCCCCAAGCACTTAAGTTTTTTATTGTTATGGAACAGCAAAATCACCGTTCTGAAACTGACCAAAGAGAAATGTTGAAAAGGTCTGTGGCGAGCAGTTCATGCGAGGAAACTGCAAAACTGATCTCCAGTTATCAAGTCACACTATAGCAAAATGAGCAAAGTTTCACAATAAGAAATCCAATTTATGTCAATGAAATTAAAGGAAAATATAAGAAAATAAGGGAATTATGGAAATAATAAGCAATTTCGCTTTGCAGACTTCCAGGGCAAAGTCACTTGGCAAGCAAAACTACAACCCCAAATCAGAATAATATGGAACAATATGAACATATTTTTTTGAACAAAATAAATAAATAAATAATTCAACAAAACAAAACAAATACAGTCAAATAACCAAGTCTAGGTGCGCAAGATCAGCCAAGTCCAACAAAGCAATAGACAATATTTAGGCAAAAGAAACTGAGGATGGTCTTTATCATTTAATAAGCCTTACAGACTGGTGAGTTTGGTGTTTCCTTAACATTTTGGCTGCCCTGGCGTACTCTATAAATCAGTGACTATACTTTAATGAAAAGCTGCACTTGCAAGACGCATTGCACAAAAAAATAAAACACGAGAGACAGTGAAAATCAGATAGTTGTATTTCTGGGCCGTCTGTGTTTTGAATCCATACAATAAACGTAATGTCTGACGATAGCTGTTTAATGGGTACTGCGTTTAATTCCAGGGATGCCAGAGCCCAGAAAAACATACCGTACCAGGGCAATGCAAATAAGCCTTTTAGACCTTTAAAGAATAAGAGGATCTGACAAACATGTTACTGACATGTTGTTACATGTTACTTTTTATGGGTTTACTTAATCTGATTTCCAGCTCAGATCTGATTAACAAGTGCACAGACGTCATAGAAAAACATGTTTTCAATTACCTTTTTAACACCAAACCAAAAATGCATTTTATGTTGCCGTATACAAAAAGCATAATTTAAGATACATGCAAGTGACAACATTTCTATGTGAAACAAAACTTTTGATGTGTTTTTCTCCTTTCACATTTAGCAAGTAGTGCGAACTGGCACCAGCCAATGACCACGTCTGCTCATAAATAAATATCACTTTCATAACCGAGTACAAGGTGGCGTCTTTCTGTTCTGAAAAGCAAACAGGCTGTGAGGGGAAAACAAAATATTTGGTTGCATAACCACTAACTAAACTGGAGAGATCTACAAACCTGTCAAGGGAGGAACTGTTAGGAACTGTAAAGACCTTTCCACATCACTTCTAAAATGTATTTGTTTGTTTTTATGTACTCTTGACCTGGGATCAGTACTGGAAATATTTTTGATCCCTCATCACAGAGAAAAGTGGACTCTCTGATCTGAGAACTATTCTTAAGAAATACAGTCAGCAAATATGGGACATATTTACAACATTTTACATAAGAAATATTTTATTGATCTTTATATTAATACTTAATTTAATCAGAAATACTTTATTGATTGATTATTGATGAAAATACAGCTTACTTATCTAGCTTTCCTGAAACCACAAAATATATAATAATATAATAATAACATTACAGTGTATGTTGTCAAGTGGCAATTAGATCTGACAGGAGGTCAGTCTATCACAGCACATAACACACACTCAATCACAGGAAATGTAATCGATGGCAAGTACAATACACTACAGAAGCTCAGGTTTAAACTGGAAGAATCTTGCATGTTTCCCCATGTTTTAAATTCAATTGAACTATTGGGTTCAAGGATAAAGGAAAAGTTGGCTCCCAGTATCCCATTTACAGTGGGGAAACATCGATTTCCCACCTACAAAGAATATAGAAGTCTGTAATTTTTAGCGTTTATTATTATTTTATCTTCATTATAACTTTTAGGGATTTTTCCCTCGCCACTGTCACCCTAGGTTTGCTCAGTTTGGGACTGGCCTTTTAAGATAATACAATAGTCTAAAGCTGCTTTGAGACAATGCTCCATTGTAAAAAGTGATTTATAAATAAATATGACTTGACTTAACACAGTCAGACAAAAAAATTCCTTCCTTCTTGTGCCTTTGGGATAGTCGAGCAAAGAGAAATGTGAGATTCCATGGCCGGCAAATTAGGTTTCTGATCAAAGACAGGGAATTCCTCAACACCACTGAAATACCATGGAAAAGGAGGATTTGTATGCTTCCTCTGATGTGATTATATTCAGGGTAAATTATTATTAAAATTAACCTTTGAGTTCAAAATTTGTGGATTGCTTTTCAAAGACTGGGAGCAAATTTGAGTGTCAAATTCCCTGAATTTGCGTGATTTGATCCTGTAAAAGGTTATAGCTGATACTTTTGGAGAAGCTTAAAACAATATCAAGGCTTATAGCGACAAAAGTGTAATTTGCTAATTCAGCAATTCATAATCCAAATAAAAAAATAATTTATTTCAATAATCGTCTGATTATTCTATCAAAATGGTTGATTATTGTAGTGTATACACATAGTTGCTTGGTTCTCAACAGTAAGCAATCCTTCTCCATATAATTATTTTAGCTAACCATTCACATGTAGAATATCTGATCTTTAAACACAGATTTGCAGGTTAGGGCCTGTTAAGGGTTTTTCAAAAGATTCATGTTTTGTTTCCTGAAGTAGTTGAAAGTTCATGTTGAGCATATTGATATGTAGGCAAATGTAGGCATATTGTCTGTTTCAATTTGTCTTTCAAACTTGGTGTGAAGGTCACACTGTTCAAAATCTTTTTTTTTCTCATGTGAAATAAACTGGCCTCTATGAGCCATTAAAGATGACAAACAGTTTGTTAACACACTTTAGGAGGGCTAAACAGAAAGTTTGTTGGAGAGATTAAAACCTATAAAAACGGGTAATGCTGGAACTCACAGTTTTTTTCATTTAGTTCATTCATTCATAACCACTTAATCCAAATCAGGATTGCAGTTAGTCATGGTTTAACCAGTGGCATAAGGGGCAAGGCAGGAACCATCCCTACACAGGGCGAATTTACTAATCATTCACAGGCACATAGACATGCACAGGCACATACATACACACACAGGCACAAAGACAGGCACATAGACATACACAGGCACATAGACATGCACACACACCCACACAACGCATGTCTTAAGAATGTGGGAGGAAAACAGAGTACTGAGAGAATAAACACTAAGATATGAGAACTGGATTACTAGAACTATTTGCACTGAATGTATGGGTGGTGAGACAGGGAATCTGGCACAGTTTAAATATGGCTGACTCAACAATGGTCCTTGTCAAGTGATTTGACTTTTCAAACCATTTTATTGGGGTTTTTATTGTACATCTCTTATCTCTTATAGCTGCTTATACCTATTTTCTATTGCACAAGCTTTAGAGGACCTCTGACTTTTGTCCACCTGACAAAAAAAAAAACTTGGAGCTCTGAAGCCTCTCGATTTCAGAAAATCCTTGATCCGCCCTGAGCAAAAGACAGTGGTACCTAATAAAGCATTAAATATAGATTTGTACTATATGGAAGATCAATTTTGACACGTTCTGTTAGGGAAAACACGAATACAATTCATCCGTTTAATATTTCAAGGGATGTGGCCTAATGTTTGTTAATGAAAAATTGTCACTCCAAAACACCAAAACCTGAATCAAGTTCTACCCCCAATATCCCAACTCAACACACAATTGATAGCGATTTCTCGTTACCTTTAGATAAGCGAGCTGAAGGTAGTTGTAAGGGCTTCTCCTGCGAAAATCCTGAACAACATCCTGGCTCACTTTATGCAGCGATTGAGGGCCGATTTTTGCTTCGATACAATCGTTGAGACAAGCGGCCCTTCGAAGGATCGCATCAAACAAGTGAATGTCAGTCGCAGTGGCATCGAGTAAATGCTGAGGACTGCACTTCAGTGCACATCTAATTTTGGTCTGTCGCACTTCGGAGAAACTCTTCAGAGCTTTCTCCATGTATTGCACCACGCTCGAATAATCCGCTCTGTTTAAAGCTTCCACTCCGCTGGCGTAAAGAAGGTCATACGGTTCGAGCGTAGCCACCGACAACACGACTATGTGGAGGACAACTGTTAAAACGCCGCCGATCTGGAGAACGTGGACGTCCATCTTCGGGGGAGAAGTCGACGGTAAAGCGTCAAGGAGCCAAACGAAACTTCCACTGTTTCAAAAACTATGTAACCTTCGCGAATACAACATGTTGGTGCGCGGAATCAGCCGAAGGAAATCCAGAAGCAATGTGACAACACATACTAAGTCAAATCTGTTAGTCCCCGATGTGTACATAGCCGGCGACATTTGGATGAACTGGACTCCGCCTCCTCAACTCTGACAATACTATAATATCATTCTGCTGCTGTTTCCGAGCAATAAATTATTAGTATTAGATATTAATATGCCAATTAATTTGAGACAAACGACACGATAAAGGCTCTAAACCTGGTTTTGTTACGCAGTGCAGATATCTAGCACAATGACAGATATATTTCTAGTCTTGCTAACTTTCTCATAGTCATTAACTGTTTCCAGTTAGCTCAGACATGCAGTTACTGATGTTGTTAGGATGAATTTAGTCAACTTTTTTAATCTAAACGAAACTGCTTAACTTTTCACGACTCGTTTAAACGTGATATTTGTAATTTGCGTGATGTTGTCTCCCTCTTGAGGCTTAATTGCTACATGTATTGTATGAATACACCGTTTATAAGGGAATGTTTCAAACATTCATATGAGAATCCCACAAGCCAGGAAAACCTGTACTGTAAAATATCATAGTAAAACTGTAAATTAAATGACAGTTTTAATGTGAACTTCCACAGTTTGACTATATATTTCATATTACATTGTACTATACATTTTTGATGGGAATTTGGCCACTTAATGGTTCCACTGTCAAAGTTTACAGTACATTTTTTTATCTTTAATCTGTTTAATCTGATCCTGTCCATGCTCCATCACTGTCAGTGTGTTCCGGCAGGCTTGGGTGATCATACACCCTACTGACCAGTGTCTCACTCTCATCCAGTTTAACATTCCCAGTTCACCCCCATGAATATGTCACTTGCTACTCAATCACAATAATTAAGTTTGCATCTCATGTGTGTGATCGAACAACTTTCTTTGACTTTTCATTTGCTTTTTTAACTCCATATTCCTTTTGAAATATCCCCTATTTTGTTAGCAGTGAATAGGACCACCCACAATATTATTAGCAACAAGTCTAAAGCCCAGGGTCTTTCATGGTATAGAGTTGAATCAGTGCCATTGGCAAAGATCATTCTCAGTTCTGTGACAGAAGCATTAAACTGCACTATGGAAATTGTACCAAATCATAAACATAAAATATAACACAAAGTAAGTTGATCAGACAACACATTGTTGCATTGTGGCAGACATTATGAACCTCAGATATTTAATATTTTGTCTGATTAACTTACTTTGTGTTGTGCACACAGTGTCCAGTTCAAAAAAGACATACTACAAGACAAATACCTGTTTCCACTATGTGATCTTACAGTAAGAGTGCAAGTGTGAGCAGGTGGCTTTGTCTCCTCTCCTCTCACTTTCTTACACTCTGTCTTAAAAACTTTTTCCTGTTTTATACTGGTTTTATGTACTTTATTCAGTACAGACTTTATTCAGCTTTGGGCTAGAAGTTTGTTGTTGTTTGTTGTACTGAGTCTGGAACTATTTTTTCAATATGTCAGGGATGAGAGGCACAACCAGCACTCTTCGTGGAAACTGTTGGATTTATTTATATACAGGAAATTGAAGTGTTAAAAGCAACAATTTTTGTATTTGGTATTCATGAGGCGCCCCCAATAACACTCAGTGGTAAGAAGTCAAGATTTATTAACAGATAAAAGGATGACAACAATGCTATGTTCACCTTAAATATTAACGACAGTGTCTTTCCCAAAACTGTCTAAAGACCAAAATGAAATCTGGCGTAAGCGTGGTGCAAAACCAAAGCAACAACAACAAATAAAGGACAGATAGCGGGCAACATTGAAGCTTTTGTAGCGTCGTCAAAATATTTAATCCACTATCTGATTTAGATTTGAATGAGTTTCAAAACAAACAGAAATAAAACTGTAGGATTTTGAAACAAAACAGGAGCCATGAAGTCGATGTAAACAGCACACAGACAGTGCATCTGTACCAAAAGTCAAGGACAGACTTAGCCTTCTACTGGGAGATGGTGCAATCAGTGATGTAAGCAACAGTGGAATCATAACATGCAGTGTTCCAAGTGCAACAGTGACAGAGATAACAGCTTTGCTCTCTAGGCTCATGTCAAAGCACAAAGGAGTTAGCAGTAGATTTTGCATGTGGGTGCACTTGATATTGGGAAAGGAGAATGTGAAGTTTAAAAAAGGACTTCAGAAAGCTTTTTGAAAAACTTGAGAAAATAGAAGTCCACTCATTCATTAGTGGACCACTTCCCAACATCAACAGGCGTATAAATAAATTCATTTGTCTGCTCTAGCTAAACACATGTCTGTCCAAGGTCTGTGATTCCAGAGGTGTGCATTTTGTTAATAACCTTAACTGGTTTGGACAGCAAGATGACCTGTTGAAAGGATGAGGCCCGTTCCTGAGCAGAGGTGGAGATAGGAGTTTTACAGATGACCTCCTCCATGCTTTGGGCATCTAAATGGGCTTGGACAGGACCCAGAGAAGCCAATGGGAAAAGGAAGTAATGGCAGGAGCACAGATTAAATTAGGATGATATCTATGTCTCCTAACTTGGCAAAATCATGGATATTGATGTATCAAACTCCTCACCTCAACAACAACTACACCCACTACCCTCCAGGAGCTCCACCTCTCCTACTCCATTCAACCAAAAACTACCAGCTTTACCACCACGACCTCCTGCCATCCACCCAAAAATTAAATCTACCCAAAAACCACCAGCTTCACCCCCACGACCAGCTGCTTCATCACCCTTAAAGCGAACAGCTCCACCCCCACGGGTTAGAGTTAGTAACCCAGTCAGACCCTCTCGGCCTGCTCCTGCAGCAAATACCAACCACAATGCTTCTATCTATCGAGGGCCTGTGCTGTCCCAGGAATTTTAGTCATAATAATCCTTTTATTAACCGGAAGAGGCCCAGGGAGAGAAAACTCTCCCATAGTTCTATCACTAAAGTTAAACCTTGTAGAGTGGTTAAGAGAGAGAATGCTAAACTGTCTATATAATATACTAAAAAATACTTTTTATACTAAAAAGAAATCGAATCCATTGTAAGCAGAAATTGTCAGATACTCAAACAAACATGAAGTTAGCCGTACTAATGTCAGAATAAGCCGACACACCAGAGCCCACACTCTCAACCTGATGTTGCTTTGTCTGATCATTGTAGTGTCTTCTTTGACCTGTCTGTTGTTCCCAAACCAGCCGCTGGACCTGCAGTCATTTGGAGGAGACATAAATTAGAGCACTAAGACAAATTGTTTGTGGAGAAAATTCGATTTGAAAATGTTTCATATTTTAATGTTGACAAGTTGTTATACTCATATAATTCTAGTATTCTAAATGTTCTGGACACCATTGCTCCTGTTAAGGTTAAAATGGCTAGAAATAAGCAGAAATCACCATGGAGAAATGATGACTCAGTTAGGGCACAGAAAAGGGAGTGCTGGAGGGCCGAACGGAAATGGCAGAAGTCAAAGCTCCAGGTTCATTATGATATACACAAAAAAATGCTGTATGTATTCAATCAAGTTTTACATGGAACAAGGGAGAAGTATTTTTCTGACATCATAACTGCAGTATCGAGTAACATGTTCTGTTTGCTACAGCAAACAGGTTAACAAACCCTTTAGTTCCAGTGCCATCTGAACTGATTTCAACAACTAAGTACAATGAGTTTGTAAAATTATTTAATGACAAGTTTCAGGCTATTAAACATGCAATAAACAGCACAACACAGAAGTCGTCTCTGCAGCCACCTAGGAGACACATAGAGCTGACGCATTTCACACCTGTCACCAGCAAAACTATTGAAGAGGTCCATCTCCAGTTTGAGTTCATCCACATGCAGCTTGGACGTTTTAGATACTAGATTTCTAAAATTAGTAAATAGCAGTCTCTTACCTCAACTAGTTAACATCTCCCTCCAGTCAGGAACATTTCCAAGTTCCTTGAAAACTGCAGTAATTAAACCTCTACTGAAAAAGAGCAGTTGTGATGCCACAGTACTAAACAACTATCGGCTTATATCTAACCTTCCTTTTCTAGATAAAGTCCTTGAAAAAGTTGTGTACCAACAACTTACACACTTTTTCCTGCTAAACAACTGTACCAAAAGTAACCAATGACATCCGGCTTAACACTGATGCTGGCAAAGTCTCTATCTTAGTCCTGCTGGATTTGAGAGCTGCTTTTGATATAGTTGACCATGTGATCTTGTTATAGAGGTTACAGGATTGGGTAGGCATCTCTTGCACTGCCCTAAATGATTTAATTCCTATCTGGAGGACAGGAAATACTTTGTTAAAATCGGTAATTGTGCCTCAGATTAAATGGCCATCTCAGGGGTCCATCTTGGGACCACTATCTTTCAGTCTTTACATGCTCCCATTAGACCAGTTAATACACAGCAATAATGTAAACTACCACAACTATGCAGACAACACTCAGATTTATATCTCATTAATATCAGGTGAATATGGGCCAATTAATTCACTCTGAAGAATGCTTATCTGTATGGATGCAAAACAGTTTTCTTCAGATAAATACAGACAAGACTGAAATAATTATTTTTGACCCACAGCGACAAAGAGAAGAGAGAGTCTTGTTCTATAAAAACAAAAAATCAGGTTAGAAATCTAGGGGTAATCATGGACTCAGACTTGAATTTTAACAATCACATTAAATCTATAATATCAGCAACTTTTTACCATCTTAAAAACATTGCCAGAATCAATAGTATACTGTCTAAAGTATACGTAGAGAGACTTATTCATGCCTTTATCTCCAGCAGGTTGGACTACTGTAACCATCTGCTCACTGGACTTACTAAACAAGCTGTAAGACAGCTGCAGTTCATCCAGAATGCTGCTGCTCGACTCATGACTAAAACCAAGTATGATCATATTAGTCCTGTACTCAGATCTTTGCACTGACTTCCTGTGGCTCAGAAAATATACTTTAAGTCTTTTATATATAAGTCTCTCATGGCTTAGCACTAAAGTACATCTCTGACATGTTGGTCCCACATGAACCACTGAGAACATCAGGCAGTGGCCTTCTACTGGTGCCCAAAGTCAAGACCGAACACGATGAAGCAGTGTTTCAGTTTTATGGAGCTAAGATCTGGAATAGTCTTCCTGAATATGTTAGGCTGGCCTCTACTATAACAATGTTTAAGTCCAGGTTAAAAACTGTTCTCTTTAGCTATGCTCTCCCCCTTTTGAGTCTTGGTTCTCACCATTTAGGGAGTTTTTCCTTGCCACTGTTGTCCCAGACTTGCTCAATTTGGGATTGGCAATGCTCCATGCTAAAAAGCGCTATATAATTAAATCTGACTTGGCTTGACTCAAAATGAAATATCCCCTAACCCTTCAGGTTTGTTTTGTGAACAGTAATATACAATTAGAATTAAAAACTACAGATAATCTGTGCTGACAAGCTCTCCCCAACTGTGAACAAGATTGCAATTATGCAGCACCGAATCATGTGAATTGGCTGTACATGGTTGGTGCAATTAAAATTAAATAAAAGAAAGCCGTTCACACACACACACACACACACACAGTATAAAAGCATAGAGATTTACTCCGTCAGTTAAAAAATGTATTGAAGTCAACCTAGCATTTATAAATACAATTTATTAAATTATACATAACATATAATTATACAGAACAAGTACACATTATACTCATCTAATATAGGTAAAGTTGATAGGTCTATTATCATTATATTATAATGATTCGTTTAAAAATGTATAGCTCCCCAAGTTGATGCATGTTGTTGTTTTTTATCAAATTCAAATAAATCATCTTTTTCATTTTAAAGAACATACTGACTTTTGAAAACTTATTATTTTTGGGTTCACACTAAAATACCTCGAGCATAGCTATTCCTCACGTCATTGCATAGAGCCTGGTAAAGTTAATATTTTTCTGTTATATTTTTATATATCAAAAATATAATTTTGTGGTTTAATTATTTCTTTATGTCTTTTACTTTCTAGATGGCGATTTTATAATTATAATTATGCTAAGTGTACAGAGATCAACGAATGTTAAATATTTATATTAGAGTACTCAATTTGTGACTAATGGTGTGTTAATTCTAATGACATTTGCCTTTATCAAGTCAATTCTTTTACAAATTTGCTCATAGCTTTCATTCAAATATTGATAATATAATTTTATTTTCTATGTAGTTACTTATGTAGACAACATCGAAGTTTAAACCCACATTGAAACGGAATGTCAAATTCACAGTCAAAATACACTTCTCTACACTCTCAACATGACACCTTCCATGAAAACCTGTTAAGATTACAGAATAACATAAATGAACACCAGAAGTCTGTTGAAACTAGCACTGCTTTAATTGACACTCTAAATCAGTTTAATAAAAGTTTATGTTAAGGGGGGCCCTGGAGACTTAAGTGCAGGGATGTTCAGACTGAGTCAGGTCCCAGAAGCTGGCACAGACTGGAAAACGAGGGCAAAAAAAACAAAAGCGGTGGCATGAGGTCAGTTTCTCATCTCAGACGTTCGCATGGAGGTGAAAACAGATACAGGCTGGAATGAGGTGCAAGTTGTGTTATGAACATACTCTGCCCAGGCTAGTTGAGAACTCCACTTGGAAGTCTCCTTGGCAGATAGGCAGCGCAGTGTGGCTTGACCTCCTGGTTGACACACTTGGCCTGTCCATTGGACTCTGGGTGAAATCCGTCAGGGCTACAGTGGCCCAAATGGACCTACATAATGCTCTCCAGACTTGCGAAATGAACTGGGGCCCCCGTCAGAGAAGATCTTGAAGGATTTGGAGAAGTCCTATGGTATAGCCGTCAGACTCGGGGAGCCCATTGATGAAATTAGCAGCAATGTGTGAATATGGGCAGCCGGGGGTTGGAAGAGGTTGCAGGAGTCCAGCCGGAGCCTGATGAGAAGTCTTGTTGTGGGCGCAGGTAGTACAGGATACGAAGTCCCGAACTTCAGAGTCCATGGAACGCCACCAAAAGGTCCTCCGCAGGAAGAGTTGGATGCAGTGGTTGGAGGACGTTGGCCCTGGCTGAGGTGGGCACATATAATTGGCCGGGAGGTCCATCCCCAGGATCAGGTTCAATAGTTCCTTGTCGCACAAAGAAGGAGCATTCCCTTGTATAAAATGTACATTTATTCTGGTCAGCATTTCATCATACAACAATTGCCAACTGTAACATGCCGTTCGGGAATGAAAAACACAAAAGGCAGACGTAAACACAAGTGCACTTTAATATTTACAGTGCATAGAGATTGGTATATACATAGAAGAAAAACAACACTGGCACATGGTTGACGTGAAGAACAAAGAAGGTGCTTTAGGAAGCTCAAGAAGGAAAAGCTCTCGAAAATGCTCTAATAACCGTCAAGAAAGACAGGCTGGGGCGGCCATATAAATAGAAGAAGAGAAGCTAAGTGGGAGCCCTGCCAGAGCAAGGGAGGAAAAGTGGACAAGGAAAAAATATCAGAGAAAGAAGGCGAAAGCGAAGGCAATTCTGCCGTGACAGAGCCAAAACTAAAAAACCCAAAGCGAAAACCAACAGGGCCCTTGAGGCCACAACATTAGGTACGCCATAGGGCACAGGATTAGATTCAGGAGCTGTCACTGGGACTGGGGCAGTTGGTGCATCCGGGACTGGGGTGACCATGAACTCAGGAGCTGGGAGGTCCACAGCCATTAGCCCTGGGGTGTTCACTTTCTGCGAGGCTGGAAGAGACACGGCCTCAGTCGGTGCTGTAACGCCCATCAGAACCGGCACTGGGACGAGCTCAGGATCAGGTATCAGGACGGGGTTGTCAGGCAGGACTGGGTTGACCGTGTACAGAGGTACCATGGGGAGCTTAGGACCTGGCACAGTCAGGGCTCCAGCAGCTGAAAGCAGGTCTGTTCCTGACACAGATTATAGGGAATCAAAGCAAGGAGCAGAAACAGCTCTGGGTTCCGGATTGAGCACCGGAGTGACTGCCTCATGCAGTCCCATGGGGTCTGTCTTGGGTCCTGTGGAGTCCATGACCTCAGAGACTGCAATGGACGCGGCTTCCATTATCAGGACAGGCTCCGGGTCAGGTGCGAAACAGCCTCAGGGGCGGGGATCACCGCTGCTTAAGGAGCTGGGACCACCATAGTCAGAGCCGATATGTCTATGGGCTCTGTCCATGCACCCCAAGGTTGAGAGAGACCTTCTACATGTGGGCCAGCATGTCCTGGTAGTAATGGGCACTGAAGAAGGGCTGAGCCATACCATGAGTATACCATTCCAAATATCAACAAAACCCAGAAACTCCGCCGGCTTTCCTAGGCCCGAGCGCATCTGAGATGGACTGACACAAAGTGGAAACGTGCCCTGTCATCTGACGAGTCCACATTTCAAATTGTTTTAGAAATCATGGATGTCGTGTGCTCTGGCCAAAGAGAAAAATGACTGTCCGAATTGTTATCAGAACAACGTTCAAAAACCAACATCTCTAATGGTATGGGGGTGTGTTAGTGCCCATGGAATAGGTATTTTGCATAGCTGTGAAGGCACGATTTATGCTGAAAGGTACATACAGGTTTTGGAGCAGCATATGCTGCCATCTTTTTTAGGAACGTCCCTAGAAAATGCCAAGTCACATTCTGCTCGTGTTACAACAGTGTGGCTTCGTAGTAAAAGAGTGCTACACTTGCCTGCTTACATTCCAGGCCTGTGTGGTGCATTATGAAGTGCAAAATACAACAACAGAGACCCCATACTGTTGAACAACTGAAGTTGTGCATAAAGAAAAAATATGAAAGAATTCCACCTCAGTTCCAAAACATTTATTGAGTGTTGATAAAAGGAAAGGTGATGTAACACAGTGGTAAACATGCCCCCATCCCAACCTTTTTGGAACGTGTGGCAGGCATCACATTCAGAATGTGTGAATATTTGTATAAAACAATAAAGTTTATCACTTTGCAGATTAAATATCCTCTCTTGGTAGTGTATTCAGATCACTGAATATAAGTTAAAAAGGATTTGAAAATCATTGTATTCTGTTTTTATTTATGTTTTATACAACATCCCAACTTTATTAGAATTGGGTTTGTACATTGTACAAGTAGGCCTGTCACAATCATGAAGCTTTAGCTTACAACCAATTTACTATTAGAATAACAATTAGATTAATATAATTGCATATAAAAAATATTTTCTGTTCACTAAATGCAACTAATAAACTGCAAGACTTATTTGACCAAACAGCTAAACTGATTACCTTCCAAGTGATGCAACTGCATGTACCCAAAACCTGGTACAAACAGCTACAAATATACAAAAATAAGAATGCAAAACATGACAATATCAGAAAAAACTGAGTTGCCATCTAAACATGTTGGAAGTTAAAACTTTTTTGTTTGTTCTTGTTAACCCCATTATGTCTCAATGATTGCATTTGCTACTTGCTTTTATTCAAACTATAGTGCTCATGTGTGTTTCTTATACAGCTGCTGGAGCACCAGGTGCACGATAGGGTCTTCTTGCAGATCAACCATGTTAAGTCCAAATACATGTGGCCAGATGGTGTGATTTAAGGTAAAATCATGGTCGGAGGAGATGAAATAGAGGAGGTTAAGTGTACCTCAGGAGAAGACTTGGTGAAGGAAACCTCACAAAGAATAAGATCAGGATGGAAGGCATTCAGTTCGGTGAAGGACGTGCTGAAGGCCAAGCTGGATAAGACCACTCATGCCGACCTCTTCAATGACACAGTTATGCTATAAGCAAGTGAGACTTGGGCCACCATGAAAAGGAAGGAGCAATGGCTGATAATGACGTAGAGGGCCATGAAATGATCTATGTTGGATAACACTGCGAGATCGCATCCAGAACGAGGAGATCGACAGGAGATCAGACGTAGGAGCGACAGTTCTCAGCTGTCTTTTCGGGGACTCTGTAAGATGTGTCTTCTTTTTTCCTCAACATCAGCCCTGATTATTGGTTTGAATCGGCTTTAAACGTAAAAATTAAATCGATTAATTAAAATAAACCAATTAAATCTCAGTCCGGCTTTTGGGGGCATGTAACAGAATATTTTTAGAGGCTGCTTTATGATAGTTTTCCATTTACCTTACCCCAAAAAGGGGGTCTGAAAGAGGGAGGGGGTGTCTGTGCAATCCCACATTGGTTATACATGTCCAAATGTTTTATTCTTCCAAGTGTACAGTATATTAAAACACTCTTTCTTAGGGGTTTCATGAATGATGGGTTCACTTAAAGGTCTGGGGTGTGGGGAGGTTGGAATTTTCTCTTCATCGTGTCTGCTCGTGTCGTAAAGCAAATAAAAGAAGAATAACATAAGAAATAACATTCTTGTTGTGGATCGTGTTGACTACTGATTCTTCAGATGATTTAAGGGGGTCCGGGGGTTGTTAATGACTGGGGTGTCATGGTTTATCTCCCTTCTCATAGACTTGCTGGCGCCGATGTAGGGAAATGTGTTTTCATGAAGTTGTTAGTAGAATCCTTTAATAAAATACACAATGTTCAATAAAAGTTTTCAGAATTTTTCACTACACTACCAACTGTGAAAAATTACTGCATTCCTACTTAATTGTGAAAATTTCATTTAATTGCGCTAATCTTATTTTATCTAATATTTGTGACAGATCAATGTGTGTGTTGCTTTGTGATTTACTATCTATGGTCAATTCATGCCTTGCATCCTATGCTGACCATTAGGGGAGGTGGGTTGCTTCATGTACTTCATGTGATCACTCTTGGCTGTGTTACTTTCTGGTTCTTCCCTTTTCTTGCTGAGTCTCATGCTATACCTAGTACTAGTGGTACAAATGTGTTCTGTTAATAGACTGTGCACATAACAAGAACTAACTACATATCCTCTTTTCTTTCTGAGATCATGCTGCGATGTACTGATTCTAGCCCACTTACCACGTTCTTCCGTTCCAGTCACACACTGTGGGTGGATATTCCACCCCATCTGTACTACACAATCTGTTTTTATATCATCAGATCCAGCCCTCACACCATTACTAATACCACAGAAGGCAGTGTTTATTTACTTTCACTATTGTCTTAGGTGATATAATTGTATACATTATCTCACAAAAGTGAGTATACATCTCATTTTGTAATTATTTTATACAACACTGAAGATATGACACTTTGATGCAATATAAAGTAGTCAGTCTACAGCTTGTATAACAGTGTAAATTTGCCATCAATGTATAAAACAACAGGTAACAAGGATAAGCATACCCCCTGGAAGTGTAAATTGCCAAATTGTGCCCATTTAGCCATTTTCTCTTGTTAGTGTTACAAAATCTCAGGTGTGAATAGGGAGGCAGGTGTTAAATTTGGTGTTATCGCTCTCACACTCTCTCATTTTAGTCACTGGACATTTTCCACTTTCTGAGGATCTGAATAAAATATTGTTGTTCTAAATAATGATGGTCTAGAATAGAAGAAGATTGCCAACACCCTGAAAGTGAGCTGCAGCATGATGGCCAAGATCATACAGTGGTTTAACAGGACAGGTTCTATTTAGAACAGGCCAAAGAACATGGTCAACCAAAGAAATTGAGTGCACATGCTCAGTGTCATATTCATTTGTAAAAATACACATAGGAGTACAGCCAGCATTGCTGCATAGGTTAAAGGGGTTGTCAATTCTCAGACCATACTGGTCTGTATGGCTGTTTTCCTAGAAGGAAAAAGTTCTGATGAAACCAACTTATTTGGCTCAAATGGTGTCAAGAGTGTGTGGCGGCAACCAGGTGAGGAGTACAAAGTGTGTCTTGCCTAGAGTACAACATGGTGGTGGGAATGTAGTGGTTTGGGGCTGCATGAGTGGAAAATAATGGTGGCCACACATATTTTTAATTAATGGCTGTGTGTTGAGTTATTTTGAAGGGAGAGCAAATTTACGTGGTTACACAAGCTGTAGACTGTTTTAGAATACTTTACATTCTATCAAAGTGTCAATTCTTCAGTGTTGTCCCATGAAAAGATAAAATATTTACAAAAGTGTTAGGCATGTGCTCATGTACAAATCTATAGTCTACATATTGTTTTATTTAAATTATTAAATTTTTGATCAGGTCTTTTTTGATGTGCCATCTTCACAAAATGGCAGTTTGACAGCGGTTATCCAAAGTTTCTGATGCGGTTTGTGAGCGACGGAGGAGTGCTGCGTCAGACTGACCTCAAAAGTCCAGCTGAGTTTGTTTCTTAGTATATTGTTAAACTGATCACTCATTAAAATGTCTAGCAAAAAATATTCTCTTCATTGTCTCATAAAAGCAAATAAACAAACAACAGGAATGAATGAATATGTTCATGACACAATTAAGAAGCTCTTGAATTGAAATGTATATAAAGTACAGCTTTTTACTGAAACTTGTAGCTCATATATCAAATCTAATGTAACCAACTCTGTAATTATACAATGTATAATTGTATAATTACAAACAATTACAAAAAAATAAAAACAATTTCTGTTCAGCTAATCTTAATCATTAGCATGCTTATTAGATCCAATCCATTCATATTTTCTAAAATAATTCATGCCTAGTATTATAGAACCACTACTTATTTAAAATTCATCCCTTACGTTTTGTTTATGTGCCAAATAATTTAATTGCGCCATAATTAAACCACTATTTTAAAACACAACCTTTTCCCTTGTGTGCTGTTTAATCATAGACCAATTTTAAATCTTCATTTTCTCTACTAAATCTTAGAACACGCCGTCCATCAACAGCTCTGTAGTATAGGCTGACATTTTTTCAGGAATCCCACGGGTCACGTGATTCCCGTGGGATTCCGGCGGGATGGGACTCAACTTAACTTAAGGTACAGGATAAAAAAAGCTTAACGGGAGCAGATGGGAGCAGGAACCAATAAATAAGACAAAAGATAACCCTAGAATAGGCACCGCCAATTTGTATTTTTTTTTTTTTTTTTAAAGAAACCTACAGTGACGCAATTCTAAAGAACTACATGGCCCAGAAGTTGATGGTGCTTCCGGCCACAGCTTCCCGCTGGAATTCATAGAACAGCAGCAATGGAGGGAGTAAACCCAACAAGCTCAGAAACTGATGCCGAAAAAATTTATTTGCAATGCAAAGTCAGAAGTAACGACTTTATAAAGCTCAAAGAACTGACACGAAAGTAAATATTAATGAACTTGATGAGAGTCGAGCGTGACAGTGTTAACACAATGTATGCTACTTGTAAGACATGTTTAGTTTTAGTCAAGTACACCAGTGAGTCAGGGACGAGTGATCTCAAGAGACACACTTACAAAGCAAATTCCGGGAATTTATTTAGTATTTACATCATATGCCCTTTTTTCTTTATACAAAACTCAGGCACAGTATGTGAATTGTGAAGGTAATGCCTTTATGCACATTTGTTAGTTGACAACAGTTCTCTTGCTTTGTGCAGTTTTTTCTTTAGGCAAATGAATGAATAATGTTTTAAGGAAATAATTGCTCAATAAATGAGTAAAATGCAACTTTATTATATTTGGATTTATTCGACAGGGAGCTTAGAGCGGGATGAGAGGGGAAGTCATTTTATCAGGTGTGGGACAGGACAGAAATTTATTTTATTTTTTAAATTCCATCCCGGAATTGGGATGGGACCGGAATGAAAATCCACTCCCGTGTCATGCTCTAGTATGCAGGTGGTGCCCAGGGTGTGCTGTGTCTCCTAGGTGAGGGCAGGGGATACCTGTGAATATACTGGGAATGGGGTCTGATGACACCTGTAGGTGATGTAATGGGGTTACGGCCCAAAGCTGCATCTTTTGATAGAATTAGCAAAAATCTGGATGCTCACACACTCCCTCTCTCCCTCTCTCCCTCTCTCCCTCTCCCTCTCCCTCTCTCTCTCTCACTCACACACACACACACACACACACACAACTCTCTTTCACACTTTATTTTTATTATTTTTTATTTATCATTTTATTTGTTAATAAACACCCATTCCTGCATTTCAGTGCTAGTAATAAATAGAAAAACTGAAAAAAACCCTAAATATTTATGTGGTTTTGAACAGTTAACAGGTGATTCTAATCATTCTTTAATATAAAAACAGTGTCAAATAAAGGCTGAGTCTCTGAGGAGCAAAGATTTTAAGAGATTTGCATGTCTCTCGCTCTACAGTACATAAATAGCATGAAACAAGTCAAGGAATCAAAAGAGATTTCAGTGAGTAGGGGTCAAGGGTGATCTTTGTTCTCTCAGGCACTGCATCAAGAACCAATATTCAACAATATCAGCTAGACAAGAGCTTTTTTGACAAACCTTTATCAAGCAATACAATATGGATTTACACATTTATTTATTTATGGATTTATTTGTTTATGAACAAATGAAATATTTTAGGTTTATACAGTCTGAAATTAAATAAAATTAAAGGAAATGTAAGAAAGTGTGTGTGTGTGTGTGTGTGTGTGTGTGTGTGTGTGTGTGTGTGTGTGTGTGTGTGTGTGTGTGTGTG